>JAMPIV010014123.1:217500-528254 GCA_024509875.1 Oreohelix idahoensis
GCAAGAAAAACCCCAGCAGAAGAGAGGTGAATAGAAAACGCTGAGTTTCCGAATTACCCACCTAGTGGAAACAATGTTGTCCTTCTAATGCAATCCCCAAGGTAAGAAAAAGAACCACATTGAAAAATAACATAGAAAAGGGAAATGGAAATAGACATGAAAGAATAAAGAAGACATGAAAATATCTCGAACGGACGGTACAGGACAGGAAGGTTTGGCGTCCAACCCTGGAGCTAATGTATCCCAAAGATAGTTGAAGGGTAATGGGTGAATAAATGACAATATACTGATATCTGCATTATTCTGCAGCATGTGTGTCACTCTTGGAATTCTCTGAAAAGACAAAGAACAAAGTGCACTACTGTAACCTCACGCAACTAATATGAACGTATGCATGGGGGTGGCAACCTCAACATGTAAAACTAATGGCAAAAGAAACCACAATTGCAAGGGGACTAGCTATAGTGATGACAGTGCACCTTATGGAGAGCAAACGGAAATGATGATAATGAATACTAAATCCCGTCCTTCTCTAGGCCAGTTACTACTTCCTGGCTTCGCTAGGACAGTTATAACTTTCTGGCTTCGCTAGGACAGTTACAGCTTCCTGGCTTCGTTAAGCCAGTTACAGCTTCCTGGCTTCGTTAAGCCAGTTACAGCTTCCTGGCTTCGTTAAGCCAGTTACAGCTTCCACTATACAACTGTAGGCAGTACGTTTCTGAATATTTCTCGTTAACCCTCATGGCTTCTTCAGCAGTGTAAATGTACTGAAGATCCTGAGCTGTAATCATCGACAATAACTCATCGTGTAAGTGAAGAGAAACATCTTAAAATAAATCTACAACCCATGTTTCAGCAGACTAATTAAAAATAACAGTGAAACGTTGAAGATACATATAAAAATGAGAATTTTTGTAACTGTAACTACATTTTCAAGTACCATAAGGTTTATCGAGGACAAAGTTTGGACTCATTTTTTATATATTTATCCCCGCCATAAACCCAACCATGTATATTCTATTAACATCAGTAGGTCACTGGATCATTGAGATGAAGGCATCACTAGAAAATACAATAAACAAACAATTAACTGTCTTCAGCTAGTACCACTTGTCCCAGGGACTTAGATCCCGCGAGAAAGTACATAGTAAATTGTGTTCACTATATCATCCAATGTAAATTCAATTTTACGAATGAAAGTCAGGGAAATTGTTTCACTTGTGTGGAGCTTTTTATAAACATTATTTCAAGTCTTATTTCTTCAACCTTTTGCAAACTGGCTACCGATAGCGTGCAATAAACCTGGCCAACAGGATGACGTGACTTGGAGTGACGTGATTGGAATGGGAAAGTGTTTATCCTCATGACGCATGGCAATATTCAACAGGAAGCACCTAAGAAGATCCGCAAACCTATTAACCGCCTGGGACTAAAAGAGTTAATAATGGTCCGTAATGTAAAACAACAGACTAGAGCGACCAGAAACGTAAAAAGCTTACATAATGTTTGGCAGACTCCGTGAAGGTCCTATCAACGTAGCGCTTGGCCATGCCCTTCCAGAAAACACTAGATGAACTTTCGAGGCAAACTTCCCATCGTGGTCTTTCTGCCATGTTTCCCGTGTATACCTGAGGATTATAGGATTCTTGAAAGCATTAAGACATTCAGGATTAGATAACACACGAACGATATAATTCACAATCGGATTATTCAGAATAGGCGCTTCGTTTTCATTTGAGTTTCAAATTTATTTTAATGTAAAGTTTTCATGCATGGAACTATTGGCACGAGCCAGAAAAGTACCAATGGAAGAAGAGATGACAAGAAGACGGTGGGATGGATAGAACATATTCTGTTCTGAAACCTGTGGATAGCATGACTTGGCAGTCCTAGTTCTGGAATCCTAGGGTAAGAGCAGCAGACGTAGACCAAAAAGCACATCAAGATCTAGAGACATAGATGAAAAGACGAAGACATTTTCTGGCGCTGATGGCACATGACAGGGGGGCCTTGACATACGTTTGTTAAAGGCCTATGCTCCATGGTGAATTAAAAGGTAATGAATGAATAAATGAAAGCTTTAGCGCTATTAATTTATGATGTGTATTGTTTTATCTTGTTCAATCCTGTTCTTTCTCTCGTGCTTCTTCCATATAACCTCACATATGCATTCTCAGTTGAAAATCTTTTTATTCATAGATATAAAATTCCATCTTTTTTCTATCAGTGCGTAACGCTAAGGGATGCAACTTTGGTTGAAAGTTATACATTAATTGTATTGTTTCCCTTATATGTACTCTCCCGAAAATAGTAACACTCGACAAAGAAGAATGCGCAAATGACGGTGTGCACAAAAATATATTTATAGAATGTGTGATGCCGTATACACACATTGGGATCCTCGCTGCGGCTACGTAGTTCGTGTACTGTGGTGATGCGCAGTGGTTTTTTAAAATACTTTTGAATAAGTAAAATTGCGGTTATGTATTGGTGCTTTTGAATTTAATTCCCCTCTTATTACGGCCTTTTAGACTAGTAAAAACTAAATGACACCACATTGTAAGGTGTATTCATGGAAGGGTATTGGCAGCAAAATGGTCGGGACTGAACGAAAGGGCAATGATGTAGAAGTATGAATGAAGCGGGAAAAGGCATCTTTTATTACACTGGGAGATGCGTTGACTTCAGGGGAGGTGTGACGGATAATTTTGAGGTAGAGTGACAGATTTGATGGAAAAATAACAGATAATATTTGAATGTACTGTCTCTCCACGGGAATTAGTCCACTAGAAAGAGAATTCGAGTGAAACTAACAAGATATTTTCTAGACGATAAATTCTTTCTCAGAATAATACAAAGGACTTTGTATGGTACATAAAGTTAAGAAGAAGATTTGGTGCCCAGCCACATTTAAAATATCCCAACCCAATAGTGTTAGTTTAATTATCGCTCTGCCCCTAGGGTGTAGATTTTAATTACTAAAAACTGAAAACCCAATTAAATATTACAAGAAAATTAACAACGGACTCTGTTGTGTAAAGTTTACAATAATGAAGATAGATTCTCACATATATTCAAAAATTTACAACTATAAGATTGGTTAACTAATATTTTACTGGTTCTGAGAAATCTCAGAATAAATTAACATCATTTGGACTGAATTAACTTTTCTGTGGTGGTTCTGCTTGGTATTTACGCTACTCATCTGCGATGATGTTGTTCAATCTGTCCCAGCACTCCAGGATCAGTATGGCAAGTACTTCTAGTAGGGCTTCAGAGGATGGCAGGGGGTGCTTCCTCTGTTTTGATACAGGGCTCATCACCAACTGGGATGGGTTTTGTTGGCCCTCCAGACCACTGCTTACGGTTAGGTCTCCTGATAGGATTCGCTCAACTGAACGACATACAGATTAAAACTGGACTGTTGCCCGCTGTAATTGCCTTGGCAGGACCATTAGTTGTTTCGTGGTATGGCCTGCCGTCTAGTCTGCCGCTTCGCGAATGATCTTCCAAATTCACTACAAAGTTTGCCGGGTTGATTGTTTTGCCTTATTTAGATGAGAGGGGTGGGGGATTTGACCTCTTGTTGACGTTTACGTTCCATCCCCAACACACAGACGCTGGTACTAGGCAGTCTGATACCAAGCAAGGTGTTATTTTAAATTCTCCTCACTTGTTGCTGGGATGATCAAATATCGCGTATCACCACGGAAAACCCAGGTTATTTAGGACAAAGGTCAGAAGTTCAAGGCGGGGAGTCGAAAGACTTTTGCAAGTAAAACAGTGAACAAAGAGAAAGGCATTTGTTTCAGAAGAATGTGAAAAACTTAGATTTTAGACAAGTGGTGGATTTTCTAGAGAAAAAAGAGAGAACGAGTGAACTGGTATGAGAAAGATATAAGAAGAGCAAATAATAGGAATGGCATCATGGCAGTGAACTTTTGTGGCTCTGGGGCATTGAGAACGACCGGGTAATTAGGGATTGCAGGTTCTCATGGATGAGAGTTTGCTTAGAGGTAGGCATTGAGGTGGTCTGGCGCAATCACCGAAGTGGGGATTATAGCAGGGAACAGACGGCTGTCGGTGGAGCAGGAGATCTGGTCTCCGATACGACACGCATTAAAGAAAACTATTGAAAACATCACAAATCGTTTTATTTCGTCTGGAGTCACCAGAGTGGTAAGCGAGGTAGAGGAAGATAGGAAAACCACATGGAGAAAGGAACTAGAACGGACGTGAAAGGGGGAAGGAACACGTGATAAGACTGTTACTGGATGGCACAGGACAGGAAAACGTAATATGAATTTGTTGAAGCCTCACGTTTGTCCTGGAGATGAAAGTTGATGCAGATGATGGCGATATCGTCTTCTTCTTCTTTCATCCACAACCGCCAACCGTTAAAGCAGTCAGTGGCCATCACGCCTGGTGGCGTCTTGAAAGGCAGCAATAACTTGATTCCACTTTGCTCGGTCAGCGGCCATCCTTCGTACAGTGCCCCAACTCTGGTTCAATTTTTGCATCTCGGCTTCCACAGTGCGCCGCCAAGTTGTTTTTGGTCGGCCTTTTTTTCGTTTTCCCTCGGGGGTCCATAGCATAGCTATTCTTGTGATGGTATCAGGGTCCCTTCTGAGGACGTGGCCAACCCTACTCCAGCGTCTGCCAGCTATGATGGTGTGCATGTCCTCCTGGTTACTCCGAAAAAGTAGTTCTTGGTTGCTGATGGTTGCTAATTGTCTCCACTGAATAAGCCATTTCCGTTTTTTACTGTGATTCAATCCGTTTCTTGTTTGATTCTGTCAAAGTTCCTTTTTAATATTTTTAGACATCTAAGCCATTATGTTCTATATTACCCATCACATGATTAATTTTCAGTTTTATTTCTTTACATGGACTATCTCATATACCATGTTGTTCCGGGTTGGGGACTGGGGGGGGGGGGAGAAGGGGGGAGCAGTGGCGTCATTAGGGGGGTGCGGACCGCACCGGGTGACACCATCAGAGGGGGTGACAACAAAATGACTGTCTATAAAATGTGTGTGCAAGTGTTTCAGCAGAAATTTATTATTTTTTTAATAAAAATATCCCTGTAGTTAGTTATAACCACAAAAACATCTTTCGTAAGCCAAGCATACATGTACTAAGTGCTGACATGCTTGTGTATTTGTTCCTGTTTATTTTTTTGGTATTATTTCATTTATGAGTATATTCCCATATGCATTTGTCTACAATTTCTGCATTAGTTGGGCCGTTATTGATTATGCAAACCTAATCCATTAATGTATCTCATGTAACGGTAAAGTTTAACGTTAAAATGAACATAATTTTGATGTAGTTCTTAAACGCTTTTACTTCGAATTCTATTGTTTTCTTACTGAATTTTCACTTTAACCACATGAAACTATGTAAATGTAAATACATTTAGGCTGTGCGTATGATATTGCAATTTAAAGGTGTAATTTTAATTTTGCTAGTTGTTTATGTCACTACTATTGCCATTACATTCAGTGATATACGGGAATTACGATTTACGAGTAACATTAGCACAAAAACATTACTAAGGATCCTGTATGGTCTGGTACGGGAGGAGGTACATTGGGGTGACACCATGAGCTACCGCACTGGGTGACACCAACCTAGTGACGCCACTGGGGATGGGGAGGGAGGGGGGGGGGTCTCTGAAGAGACAAAGAGATAATAAGACGTTTCCTCTCTCAAGTATCGTACTTCTTCTTCTTCTTCTTCTTCTTCGTTCGTCCTGAAAAGGACGGTGGTTGCGTTGTGTCTGTTTACGCCTAAGCTGTGATATCTGCACCTTTCGGTCGACACATCCGACTTCTGCACGGCATTTTTTAGGACCGGGTTTGTCTTCCCATTTCGATCCACACTCGCTCAGCCAGACTGCACAGCTGCAGACTGTTTCCAGGACCACCACATGGAGGTGGAGTGCGGTCTTGACCAGCTCTGGTTCGCTGGTCCTGACGCATGCAGTCAAGCTATGAGTCGCGGACTGCGGTCTCTATTGCTGCGTCTTGAGGTCCCAAGTATCGTACAAAGAAACAAATATGACGTTATGCATGGGGCCGCCAACCTCATCACGTTAAACAAAGTGTCACATAAGCCATCTCTGCAAGAACATGTGACTACTTAGTGCATGCTTAGAGCCATTTGACCAGCTGTAGTAGTGGTTCAATAGTCCACAAGGAGAGCAATAAAATGATGATGATGATGAATATGATATTGGCTGATATGTTTACAGTGACCGTTACCTTATCAAACTCCAGCCGAATTTCTCGCATACGTCTAGTCAGGCTTCCAACTTTAGATATGGCATATTTGAAACCGAACAAATTTTGTAGAACTCTGTGGAGACAATTGTTACAAATATTAATTATAATATTAGGTTCACAACCATCTTTATGTCTATCTTTGAAGTTACTGATAAATAGTTCAATTCTGTTGATGGTAATGTTACTTGAACATGCACCAAACAGTAACATTGAGACACAAATATTTGTTAACAAAGAAAACAAAAGGTAAAGGTTGTCTCATAGTATATACTGCCGTAGGCGAGTGAAGGGTTAGAGACTTTACTATACTAGGTCGAGCTTTGAGAGGTTGGGGGGGGGGGGGGGGGGACCAGATCTCTTCATCACCGGTTTTGCTTTTCTTAACACAAGAGTTAAAGCATCAGACAAATAATTTTAAATAGGTCCTCAGATCAGTGCACGAACTCCGTAGAACCGGCGAGAATCTCAATGTGTGTATATAATGTACAGGAATCCCACATTCTATAAATATTTTTGTGGTGGATAGGCTTCTTAATTTTTAAATTTGCCAATGCAGCGGCCTGATAGGCCTACTCTTTACGATTTCCATCTGCCGTGGGATTTTTAACGTGCGCAACTTGCACAGGGACCTCTTATTTTTTCGCCCTTATCACTACCCATGAGACGTAATTAGAACTACTGACTGAAAAAAATATTTCAATAAATTATAATCCCTCAACTGGGATTCGAACCCGGTACCTCTTGAATACGAGGCGACGCCATACCTCTGAGCCACTCTGTAATAGACGTAATAAGATGTAAAGAGATTTGACTGAAAGCTGGGTTTAGGATTGTTATCATTATTTTCTTTTTCGCTCCTCGTGGAGCATGGAACGACCCCTACAACTGGTCCTATTACAGGAAACCTGCACAGTACATTTATGTGACCTTACAGCTGGAGATACTGTAACAACGTGTTTTAAATCATTACGTTACCAGCCTTCATACACAACGCCCATGATAGTTGAATCTCAATAAATGTGTAACAGGAGCGCTAGTCCTAATATTTCTTCCTTTTCTCGAAGACTTCATTGACGTACACGGGTTCAACAAACCCGTTAGTGACAGAACATTTTGGAATACAGAGAAATTATATATTTAGACACATTGATAATAATTACCATTAATCAATAATTATTCAATCTATCAATCAATTCTCTTTAACTCCTCAGGGCCTTCAACAAACTTATGACAAGTCTTCTTGTCCTGTGCCATCAGCTCAAGTTCTTTCCATTTTTTCTACATTCTCTTCATTTTTGTCTCTATTTTTATTGCATTGGGAGATGCGTTGATATCAGGGGCGGATACAATGAACTCAGAAGTGGTATTCAGCAAATTGTTTTTTAAAATAATATCTTACCTCGTTTTGGTGCTGCACGCCTCATTCAACATAGACACATGGTCCGTTGGTTATATTAGGGCAGATGTCTAAATAGAAAATACCTTGCAGTCTGTTTCAGTGATGTTCAGTTAATGTGTCATGGCGGTGATCTTGTGTGGCTGTGGGTTTACCCAATGTGTGTCCTAGCCACGACCAGCGTCTTCTTCCCATCTCTATTTCAGCTGGGTCTAGTCTGGTTTTATCATCAGCTCTACATCTGTGATCCTGTCGTGTCGTTTCAACCCTTACATTCTTAGCACGCACCCATTTATGATAGTCTGTAAATTCTGGCTTATTCTTTGTGTTGTTCTTCGTGTGTCAGAGGAGTCTATGTATCATCATCAACATCATCATCTCTACTCTTCAGATCCGCAATGAGTATAGAACTTTAACAAACATATACCAAGCCTTCCTGTCACGTGACATCAGCTCAAGGTCTATCCGTTTCTTGTACACCCTCTTCATGTTTGTCTCTCCTTCTTTTTTGCAAGTGTTTTTTAAATTTTTTTGTTTGGATCACCTGTACCTTTCTTAACCTCGGAATTCCACAGCAAATACTGCCTGTTAATGCCATCAACAGGTTTTCTCAACGTGGTTCCTATCCACCTCCAGCACCTTCTCACCAAATGTTTTTCAACTGGCACTTGTCTGATTTTTGTCATCAGTTCCACATTAATAATCATGTCATCCATTTGAACCCTAAATTAAAGCGACCATGACTGAATGGATACCGTAAGTGACAGCCATTTTAAAGAAACATAACATGACAGAATATTGGTAAGTGCAATAAATATGAAACCAATAACAAACATCATGTTTATTTTTTTATGCATTTAACTTAGTTTTCACTTGCCCCCTCTTCTGTGCTATTTGGTAGTCCCTGATGAAAACCTTGTGGCAAAACGTAAACAATTCCGTTTGTCGTGTGCCCTAGTAAGACGCATCACTTATTTTAGACTCCCCCACCGTTTGTTCAGACAACTAATTTATTACGATTTTAATGTGTCCTTATTTTTATTGCAGACATGACATCAGCGATTCAACAGCTAAGTATGTTAGGCCGTAAATACATGGCTTGCGAAGTCAACATGAAGTATAAATTGTTGTAAATGTAAACACAACACGAGTTATTTACTGCTTCGAATATAAACACTCAATAAAATTAAAAAAAACATAAAGACGTAAATTTATTATCAGTAAATTCGCTTTGCTTCCTGCGTCCTTCCTTAATGGAAAAAAAATTAAATATATAAAGGCCTCTCCGATTACGTTAACCTTCAGTTGTAAATATTGCGAGTTAAAATAGGTCCATTAGGTTCTGTAAATTTTCAGATGCTGCCCGATCAATTGACAGATGTACTTATGTTTAAACTTTTGTTCTTCTGTTCACATACATTTAAGTGAGACGTTTGCCGTACATCAGATTTAAAGATAAACAGACAATAAATGTGTCTCAGTATTTATCGCACGCCCAGATAGTAGCAACCTCTTGTGTTCTAGTAAAAAGTAAATATCCGAGAATGGCTTTTTTTTATTTTAAATTTGTGAACTTGTTGTGGGGTCACTACTGATTTTTTTTTTGGTACTCCGCAATTAATGTCATTTTTGTCCCCTCTCTATCTATCTATCTATCTATCTATCTATCTATCTATCTATCTATCTATCTATCTATCTATCTATCTATCTATCTATCTATCTATCTATCTATCTATCTATCTGTCTGTCTGTCTGTCTGTCTGTCTGTCTGTCTGTCTGTCTGTCTGTCTGTCTGTCTGTCTGTCTGTCTCTCTGTCTGTCTGTCTGTATCTATCTATCTATCTATCTATCTATCTATCTATCTATCTATCTATCTATCTATCTATCTATCTATCTATCTATCTATCTATCTATCTATCTATCTATCTATCTATCTATCTATCTATCTATCTATCTATCTATCTATCTGTCCATATGTCCTTCTGTCTGTCTATCTATCTTTCCATCATTCTATCTATCTATCTATCTATCTATCTATCTATCTATCTATCTATCTATCTATCTATCTATCTATCTATCTATCTATCTATCTATCTATATCAGTGATGTAAATAACTGTTCCATTATATAACGTTCGGCAAGAAATGCCAAATTAACGATCGAAACAACAAGCTAAAAATCTTGGACAGCAATAAAAAAAGCAATAGTCATTAATACTTGCGTTATTTATTTGTCCTCTCTATAATTCTGACTTTCTCTATTTCACTCTGGAATTATCTGCAATTCTCGCTGTCACTTTCTCTATTATAGTATGCCCCTTTCAATTTGTCTGTTTATCTCCTGCTCCTTTCCTCTGTTACTTACTCTACTTAATTCTGAATCTTTACATCTTTTTCTCTCTGTCTTTTCATCTATTTATCTGCATCTTTAGCTATTTTCCTCTTACTATTTATATCTTGTTTTTATTTCCCATTAATTTCTTCGTTACATATACGTTCCTTTATTTCCCAGTACACCTTCGTTAAATATACGTTTCTTTATTTCTTAGTACCACCTTCGTTAAATATACGTTCATTTATTTCCTAGTACCACCTTCGTTAAATATACGTTCCTTTATTTCCTAGTTCCATCTTCGTTAAATATACGTTCCTTTATTTCCTAGTACCCCCTTCGTTACATATACGTTCCTTTATTTCCTAGTACCACCTTCGTTAAATATACGTTTCTTTATTTCCTAGTACCACATTCGTTACATATACGTTCCTGTATTTCCTAGTACCACCTTCGTTACATATACGTTCCTTTATTTCCTAGTACCAGCTTAATTAAATATACGTTTCTTTATTTCCTAGTGCCACCTTCGTTACATATACGTTTCTTTATTTCCTAGTACCACCTTCGTTACATATACTTTCCTTTATTTCCTAATACTACCTTCATTACATATACGTTCCTTTATTTCCTAGTACCACCTTCGTTACATAAACGTTCCTTTATTTCCTAGTACCACCTTCGTTAAATATACGTTCCTTTATTTCCTAGTACCACCTTCATTAAATATACGTTTCTTTATTTCCTAGTTCCACCTTCGTTTAATATCCGTTTTATTCTAGTCTAATCTGAACCCTTTTCTATTAATTTATCTCTCTCTCTCTCTCTTCCTCTCTCTTTATCTTCCTCTCTCTCTCTCTCTCTCTCTCTCTCTCTCTCTCTCTCTCTCTCCCTCTCTCTTTCTCCTTCATTATTTGACGATGTTTATGTGTATATTATTGTGACATGAAAATTGAGCACATTCATCGATCCACTTTATTCTCATCGGCACCCCTCATTCTTTTTCAACCAAATCGCTCAAACGTGGTTTCCCACAGGCTTCCTAATTAAGCATGCAAATTAAATTACGCATAAACCAGGCCTTTCGCTATTCGGGCTTATTTCTATTTTAGCAACGCCTATTTCCTTTTTCTCTATGACTTACAGACACTAGGAATGTTTACAAACAGACCTACTAGCTAGTCCAGAGCCGTTAACTGTATTATCATGCGAACGATTGGGCAATCGCTGAAATAGTGACAGATCAGAGATCGAGTCGTCTAATGGTAAAATCAATGGTGTTAAGTCAAAAGACGTACTTTCAGTAGTTACAGTGGTCAGGGTGAATTAATCTGAGGAAAGTGGAGATAATCACAGTTACCCCCCCCCCCCCCCCCCCCCTCCCAAACATCCGTTTGTTCGGAACTTTATTAGCGGCAGTGATGAGAGACGCCAGATCAAAAGCAAGTCCGTTCGCTAGCGAAGAGTGTCGTTGGCAAAAAGTGTGTAAAAATCCTTTCATTCAGAAATCTACCGCAGATTTAACCAATAAACGGGCAGAGGCGATAAATTTCGCATGTAGCTAACGATTTTTACCCATCTCTAAAAAATTCAGTTATCAGTCTGCCTCAGGAATTGTTGATATTCTAGCTCGACATCTTGGAGTTTTTTTTATAGAGAATTACTTAGATTCGTGGAGAGTTCATTTTCCTGTGTTGCGGTAATTATATATATATTAGAACTTTGAGTGACTTAATCGTTAAAGTTTTTCATTATATTTCACTGGGATTCTGTGCTGAGTTGAATAACGTGTTAAATAAACTTATAGCTAAATTTTCTCCAGCCGTAAACGTAATTTAAATTCTTGTTATTCACCAGTAAGAGAGGCTTAAATAATTATAAGACGCTAGGCGATTGATAATTGTCGAGATACCATTTATTTTTATTTTCATCAGGTGTAAATTTTAAGTGACTAGGTTCATATCCAGTGTTAAAAGCGATGAGATTAGCTAGACACTTGTGGAGTAAAATTTAATTTAATAACGCGTGTGTTAGGATATGATTATAGTATAACTACAAGTTTATCTATTTATTTAAATTTAGGCTGGTCATACCCTTGCAATCCAGCGGGGTTTATGGTCTTTGATCTTATGGCATTACGGTCTCATGTTCTTAAACATCCAGACATTGTTTGTTAAATCTGAGTTTTGGTGACCCTGTGCAGTCCACCTTCTCCATCCATGAGATTGGTTAAATAACCAGAACACTACAATTTAAAATTTAAATGATAACTGGAACGGGACTATACCAGATGATTTTTCCATCTAAATACATATAAATATTACTGGCCTGACGTGGCAGAACTTACAGCTCTATTTTTTTCTAAACCATTTGACAGTAAAGTTTTCTTACTACGGAATTATACTCAAGAGAATTCACGGGTCATACTCGGCTATTTCCCTCCGAGAAAAGCCTAGGAGTAACTTTCTGATTTTACACATTTCATTGCGACAGAGAGAGTCACAGCCATTGGAGGCTAGACCACACCGGAACAATATATTAACTTATAACTTTCCAGGACAGTGCCACCACATTAAAAAAAAAAAACTTATTCCAAACCAATACCTGCACTAAGAAGAGGAATATCCAGGAAAATAATCAACGCATCAATTCAGCAACTCCCGAAAAATAGCAGTCAGCATAACCAGAGAGTCTGGGGCTGAACTTGACAAATAATATGACACTGAATAGTCGTAATAACTATTTGATTTAAATTCCATGGAATGTATGCAGCGTCGACAGTTGGGTAAGCAAATCTGAAAGTGGGCCACTGTATGTGTGTAGTGAGTGAACGGAACGAAAGAAACTTATTTCTTAAGTTACTACTAATATACCATCTTCTTTTATTTTATCTCTCACTAATCTGAGTGTTCACGGTATGTGTTAAATTAAGGACTTATTCTTTACCCGTCCTGACTACTCCCTACTCCCATTGTTAATTATTTTGATCTTTTGGGTAAATTACCTCTGTTGGGATCTTTCCTAGTTTCCCTATACAAGAGGGAGGGCCTGTTAGATTTATATTTTTATTTCTCTTATGTAACCAAAATTTATCGATGTAATGCTTTTCTTGATGTTGTGACATTTCTAATGAAAATAAACTTAATAAACCTTAAGCTATACCGCTAACATGCACGGATTAAAAGCATGTCGCAGAAGCCTTCGTGCAAATTTTTACACGGTTGGGATTCCCTCACCAAGTTTTGACGGATAACGGATCCCAATTCCGTAGCCTGTTAATGGAGGAGATCTTTAAGATCTTGAGAGACCAAACACATCCACACAAGCCCCTACCATCCGGCCGGAAATGGAGCGCTTCAACGGCAGTCTCACCATGATGTTACGTAAGCTGGGACAAGAGAAACATGAAGATTGGAACCTTTTCATTCCTGCAGCCTTATTCGCCTACAGGGAAGTTCCCCAATCCTCTACAGGATTTCCACCAGCTACACTTTTATTCGGCAGGCCTATAAAATGGCCGCTAGAAGCCTTACTTCGGTCCCTGGCAGACCAGAAGGCTGACGAGACAGTCGTCTCAGCAAGCAAATATGTATCGGATCTTAAGGAAAAGTTACAACTAGGATAGGATCTAGCAACGACCAACCTTAAGCGAGCACGCGCAAAGCACGCTCAACGATATAATAAAGCAGCGAAAGAGAGAGAACTCCAACCAGGAGAGAAAGTTTTCTTGCTACTGCCAACCAGAAGCAAAAAACTTCGCATCGGATGGCACGGGCCGTTTACTGTCCTTAAAAAGATCTCCCGAACTAACTACAAGATCTCTATTAAAGGAAAGGAGAAGGTCTACCACGTAAATCTGCTAAAGAAATACTTGGAAAGACCGGTGTCGTCCTTCGAACATCTCCAGGCGGTCGCCATACCGACGGAAGATGAGGAAGATGACGATAGTTGCATGGAGTATCCATTGCAACAAATGGAATCTTTCAAAGATGTCAAATTCGGCGAAAATCTCTCGGAAGCACAACAGACAGAAACCAGGGCGCTACTGAAACAGTACACTGCAGTCTTATCAGATGTACGTGGTCGAGCAAATCTCATAGAATTCGATATGAAATTGACGAACGAGACCACTATTTGAACCAGAGTTTACCCATTCCGTACGTTAAAGCTGATGCACTACACGGAGAAATAAACAAGCTACGACAAGCAGAAATTATCAGTGAGTCTACCTCGCCTTACAGTTAGAGTGTAGTACTGTTACAGAAGCCCAATAAGGAAGTTCGGCTGTGCATAGATTACCGTTTACTAAACATAGTAATGGAATTCCAGCCTGAACCTCTATAAAGCGCTTCTGAGCTGTCCACTAAGCTTAGCAAGGCAAGAATTTTCTCCAAGATTGACCCGAGTAAAGGTTATTATCAAATACCTGTCAAGGAGGAAATTAAACACTTGTTAGCTTTTAACACCAGTGAAAGACACTACACCTTCAACGTGATGCCTCTTCGGATTGCACAACGCACCAGGAGTCTTCACCAGAATGATGAAAAAAGCTTTTAGAACCCTTGCAAAGTCCCCATATCCATAATTTCATGGATGACATATTAATTGCATCGGAAAACTAAGACGAACATATTGCTACGGTTGCTATGCTCTTCAGGAGACTACAGCAAACTGGTCTCACCGCCAGACCTAGCAAATGTCTCATCGGATTTGAAAAGCTAGACTTCCTAGGACATACCATTTCTCAAGGCTGCATGTTGCCAGTTACCAAGAATATTGAGAAAATAGTTGCAGCAAAAAGGCCCCGAACGAAGAAAGACACCCGTTCTCTTCTATCACTGTATGCATACAATTAGAAATTTATTAAAAATTTCAACTGGCTAATGGCACCCCTTACTGACCTTACCAAAAAGGGGCGACCGGACAAGGTTATTTGGGATTCAAAGTGCGAACAAGCTTACGTCACATTAAAGACGCAGCTGTCTGAATACCCCTCTTTACGGTTACCCGACCTCAGCAAATCTTTTATGTTGCGGGTCGACGCATCGGGTCAAATCATCGGCTCAACACTACTCCAAGCAGATGACTGTGATCCTAATCTGTTATTTCCATTTGCGTATGGCAGCCGTAAACTGAATACTGCAGAACGTAACTATTCCACAGTGAAAGAGAGTGTCTAGCACTTGTTCATAGCATAAGGAGACACCATGAATATCTTTACGGAGTATCATTCACGGTGCAGACAGACCATGCTCCGCTAGCTTTTCTTGGCGCGAATAAGAAATTTAACGCGAGGATCATGCGCTGGGCTTTGCTATTAAGCGTATATTCCTTCACAGTGGAATACATTCCGGGAAAACAGAACGTGGGAGCAGAATTTATGAGTCGGAATTGGAGCACGGAAGAGGAGGAGGAAATCGAACACACCAATAATCCAGAAGCTACAGATCAAGGCAGCTCCATTGTTATAAAAGAAACATGAAAAATGGTTTCATGTCTTCAAGCGGGGACGACTGTGACATGAAAATTGAGCACCTTCATCGATCCACTTTATTCTCATCGGCACCCCTCATTCTTTTTCAACCAAATCGCTCAAACGTGGTTTCCCACCGGCTTCTTAATTAAGCATGCAAGTTAAATTACGCATAAGCCAGGCCTTTCGCTAATCGGGCTTATTTCTATTTTAGCCACGCCTATTTCCTTTTTCTCTATGTCTTACAGACACTAGGAATGTTTACAAACAGACCTATTCGCTAGTCCAGAGCCGTTAAATGTATTATCACGCAAACATTTGAGCAATCGCTGAAATAGTGACAGATCAGAGAATGAGTCGTCTAATATTAAAATCAAGGACGTTATGTCAAAAGACGCACTTTCAGTAGTTACAGTGGTCAGGGGGAATTAATCTGAGGAAAGGAGAGATAATCACAATCTTCCCCCCCCCCCCTCCCCTCCGACATCTGTTTGTTCGGAACGTAATTAGCTACAATGAGAGACGCCAGATCATTTCTAGTGAAAATAAACTTAATAAACCTTAAGCTATAGCGTTGGTCAAAACCCCTGCCCATTTATGTGATCCATAGTTTATCTGTTTTCACGTCTGTACGTATTTCTGTCACAAAACTGTGTGTACGTGAAGGTAGTGTAATTTGAATCTGTACCAAGTGAGAAAGTGCGTCTACTTTAAATAGAGTCGTAAAAGATAGGCTGGATTAGAGCAATTACTCAATCCAAGACTGTTCTTTCTCTTACACCATTTCTCCTCGTGAAACAGGAACTATTTCTTACACCTTCCTCTCACATAGCTATCACTATCACTTCTGCTAGTACGGGACAATAAATATCTCAGTCCTATCTTCTCAAAATTTACGACAATTATATGTTGTGAGACACTATTATATCATCTCTTTATTTATTTGTGTCTACTCTCCTTGGTCGTCCCTTTTTTTACCTCGTTCTCTCTCTATGTCTCTGTGCTTATTTTTTTACCTGTTTCACTTTGTTGTTTTGTTCTTTCTCCGCTTATTTTCTCTCTCATCTAGTTGTCTCTTTCGCTGTCTGTCATTCTATCTCTAATCTCTCTCCCTGTCGCTTTGTCTCTCTGATGTTGTAGACATTTTCTCTTTCTTTTCTCTTCATTTCTCTCTACGTGACTGTTTCAAACTATCTCGCTTTCTTATTGTCTCATTATTTATGACTCTTTCTTGTTCTTTCGCTGTTGTTTTCTCTCTTCACTTTTCATGTATTAATTTCTCAAGCAATCTGTCACCCCCAATCTTAACTGAGGCAACTTAACTTCCTTTCCGCCTCCCACTCCTTACTTATATTAACTCACCTGTATTAAAGTAGTCAAAATGAAAAAAACCTCTCCCACAAGTGTTTGTGCATTAACTATTTTACTAATTTTAAATGTAATACAACTTGAAATTAAAAATAACGAACAAAATAAAGAATATAATATTTGGAGAGGGCGGAAAAAAAATTAGCAAGTAACTGGTTAGGACAATGCATTTCGATGATGCAATACATGTTCCTGCAAGGCGGTCACCATTTTTAGTCATTTTATAGCCAAGAACGCTATTCTATTTTAAGTGTGAACGAACGAACGTTATTTTCAAGGGGTTAAGAATTGGGCACGCAGGCCCGTCTGACGAACAATAAATGAGAAACGTAGAAAATTAAATTCGGTAAGAATATGAATTCTTCACAATATAAATGTCTTCAAAACATTTTCTAAAAGAATGATGATATTTGTTACCAAGTACTAGCAGATATAATGAAATGGCAAGATCACCAATGTGAAACTGATAACAAGAACCAGCCAAGGACCAGTGGAACAAGAGATGTGAAGAAGACGCTAGTAATGAATAGAACATACGAGATCCACTGTTAGCATTACCTGGTTGTCTAAACTCTGGAATCACCAGGGTAAGAAGTAGAAGTAACCGCGCCATTTTCAACGTTCTGTAGCTAAGGGCGCTATTGCAAGTTCCGAAAACTGCCGGACTCATCCGAAGCTCCTCATGTCCTATCAGGTTACTTTTTTATCTGCGGGAGGTCAAAGAAAATGATTGGAAACGTAAATAAGAATGGATGGAAACGAAGAAAAAAAATAATACTAATAATGAGGAGCATGATTTGATTGCCGTACGTTTCTTTGTCCATGGAAGTAAGAAATAGAGTTCGTCAGTGTTATATATAGAATCAATCATAACGTATGGGAGTAAGTCATATACAGTACACAATTAGGGAAAGCACTAGAGGCCATAGAGATGTGGTTTTACAGATGAATGGTAAAAATACCATGGACAGCCAATAAGACTAATGATGATGTGCTAAAAGAGGCCAACGCGCAAAGGAAACTTATTTCACAAGTTAGAAAGAAGCAATCCACTTTTTCTGGGCATGTCATGAGAAGAGGAAAGCTGGAATATATCGTAACAACAGGTAAGACTGAAAGAAAAAGAGATAGGGGAAGACAAAGAGAGCAAATACTGGACAGTTTGACATAGTGGAATGGAAGAAAGTCAACAGCAGAATTAATAAATTGTACTGGAGACAGGAAGTTGTGGACAGACATTTTCTCCTACGCTGCTAGTTATGATACTTGAAGAAGAAGAAGAAATAGAAAAATATTGAAACAAGAAAAGAGTGAGATGATGTTGAGATAGCTGCCGATAATGGCGACGAATAAAGGGACAATTTTGACTAGCAATAAATATGACGACAACAGGGATCACACTAATGGTACCAACAACGAAAGATAAAGATTTTTCTCATGATATTGACGATGAATTTTGATGACCTGAAAATTTACACTGGTATATAAAATGATACTTCACCTGCTTCGAATCTGCCTAGTTAGCAGAGACATGTTTCCAATATATGTCGGAAAGCGGTTGATGAGCCTTTCATCATCTTCTAGACTTACGTTGGCTGTGTTGAAAGCAGCTTTGATGGCACGGGGTATATCAATCTGTGAATTAATCCAAAAAGAAATGATTTACACACAGCTGAAACTCAGCATATTTCACAATCCCTGGAAGTGTGTGAATGATTTCAAGAGTCAATGAGAATGTACTTAGTCCCATAAGGAGAGGTTCACATCCAAATCTACATACTATAGTATTGTGCATAGCTGGTGGTCATATAATGATGACTTCACATATGCCTCCATGCATACCTGATGTTATAGGTAATCATGTCCCTCTACACTTTCCTGTATCCAGAAACATTTATCAAGTTCTGTTTTTAATTTTTGTTCATGTCATGAAAGTCACGAACTGTCAAGTATCTTCTTTATTTGTCATTCTCTGTCTCTTATTCTTTCAATTTTTCGTGGTTCGATGAGATATTCCAGCTTTCATCTTCTCCTTATGACATGTAGAACCATAAGAACACGTGACTGCTTGATGCAGGCTTCGTGTAAGGGACCAGCTGGTGTAGTGGCTCCTTGCTTTAATAGGAGCGCGAAGGAAAATGATTATAATATATTGCAAGAGGAAAATATAGATATGGTTCTGGTGTATAGACCCTCTCTCTTTTCACTTTTTAGCTGCACAAGGAGCAAAGACCTTCACCAAACGTATGCGAAGTCTTTCTGTCCCGTGCCATTCACGAGATGTCTTCTTTATCACCTTCACGTCTGATTCAAGTTCTCTTCTCCATGTGTTCTACGTTCTTCGTCTGCCTCTTTGACCCTGGACATTTCAAAACAAGGGCAGAGATCCGCGTGTTTTCTCAATGTGTGTCATATCCATCTCCAGTGTTATCTTCTCATCACTCATCAATGTACCATCTTGAGATGTCGAAACATCAAAACATCGAGAATAGATCTACAGGCCTCCTGTAACGCAATTTGTGACATTTTCAGCCCCCGTCCTTCCTCTTTTGCGTTACGTAAATTGTGAACGGGCACTTACGTTACGTATGCAAAGTGGGGACTGTGACAGAGTTATGTAAATACATTAAAATGAATCCACACGTTTTTGCTTCCACGTGTTTTCCACCTTTGCTTGCTTATTAATATTCACGTTTCATTTACGCAGAAGGCATGCGCTTCGATATCTGTCAAACTCATATTTTAGACACGCCTATTTTCTTTCTCTCTATGTCTTACAGACACTAGGAATGTTTACAAACTGACCTATTAGCTAGTCCTGAGCCGTTAACTGTATTATCACGCGAACGATTGAGCAATCGCTGAATAGTGAGAGATCAGCGAATGAGTCGTCTAATGGTAAAATCAAGCGCGATAAATCAAAAGTCGTACTTTTTGTAGTTACATTGGTCAGGGGGAATTAATCTGAGGAAAGGGGAGATGATCACAGTCACCTACCCCCATCCGTTTGTTTGGAACTTAATTAGCTACAGTGAGAGACGCCTGATCAAAAGCAAGTCCGTTCGCTAGCGAAGAGTCTGCGGTCGGCATAAGTGTGAAATAAAACTTTGATTCATGAATCGATCGCAGAATTCCCAAAAATCTGGGCGAAGGCGCTATATCTAGCACTGACTAGCGAATTTCTACCTATTTTATATATATATACCCCAGCTTTTAAAATCATTTATCGAGTCGCCTCAGAAAGTTCGGAACATCTAGCTTCGAATTCTAGACCATTGTTAAAGTGCATTTCATAGTGTTTCGATTGGAGAATTTCTATTTCTGTATTTCGGTAAATATTATACTAGCATTTTTGAGTGATTTAATTGTTAAAGTTCGTCATTTTATATTTCATTAGGATTTACTGTGTTAATTGGCTAGCAGATTAATATATATATATATATATATATATATATATATATATATATATATATATATATATATATATATATATATATATATATATATATATATATATATATATATATATATATATATATATATATATATATATATATATATATATAGCTAATTCTTTCAGCTGTAACGAAAATTTAATTAATTGCTATTGACCAGTAAGAGATATTTTAATTGACTAGTAAATGCACTATTCATTATGAGTACTGACGAAATATATATTTATTTCTAATTCATTATGAGTAATTTTATAAATGACTAGCGCTTATTTCCCGGTTTTTTTTTTTAAACGACAAAATAAGATATACACTTGTGGCTTCTAATTAAATCTAATAACCGAGTGGATATTAAATTATACCGTTACGCGTGTTAGGATAGATACTGATATTGTGATTAAATGTTATGTATTTTCTTCCTATAAATCCAGTACGGATCACAACCCAAAACTACCAGCGGCCTAAATCTGAGAAAACGGGTCTAAGTCTAAGTCCAATAGACACAAAACAAACATTCTTATGCTAATAGCGGGTCTTCGAGGTTGACCTGTTCGGCTCTCTTGTTTTACCCAGAGAGAGAGAGAGAGAGAGAGAGAGAGAGAGAGAGTACCAACAAAAGACGATAAGAATAATTGTAACTGGACCTATAGCTATCCAGATTTCTCTTTTCCATTTTCATGTACATTCAGCCCACTGTGGCGAAACATCAAGAAATTAACATTTCCTAACTACCGATCACTGTGGTGTGACGAGGATTTTTATCCCGAGAGATTTACATACCTGACATTCTCTTTAAGTATTGGAATTACAAGCTAATGACACTGTGAACACTAGAAGTCATAATTACTTTCCTACCTGGACTAATTGATGTGAAATAAACAGATCCAATAAACAGTAACGAAGTAAGCGTTCCCCAAATAACCGGATTAATCAAACTTGGAAGAGCTGGGGCTTACTTTGCCAAAATAACCAACACTGGATTTGCTGTTTGTACCATGGAGATATGTTCCAGATGTTGTTAATCAACAGTTAGGTAAGAACGAATAAACGTGACCTCTGTCTGTATGAAGCGAGAGAAAGAAGGAGTGAATAATTCTTCTATTGTATAATCATGATACTCACTTTGTTTTGCCTTTCTTTTGTTTGCTAATACTGTTATTTTCAGAATAGATTAATTAGGAACTCTGTTCTTTACAGTCTAGTCAAATTCTATACTATAGTGCTAATCTTTTGACCTTTTGGTGGTTAATTAACTTCTTCTTGTGGAATCTTGTCTCAACAGAGGTGATTGCACTTATGTGTCTATTTCTTTATTAATTCTTTAACCTATGATTTTATATTTGATATTTGATACTAGATGTTGTGAAGTTTTCTTTATGATAAATAAACTTAACATAAAACTTAATTACCTGTGTTGGTCAGCTCGGCCTAATATCCCTATTCCATTAGTATAGTTTCACGTTTGTGCGTCAGGTTGTCGTCACTTATCTGTGTGTGTATGTGAGTGGTTAACAATATATATGTTAATATATACTGGAAGGTAAATGTCTGGTAAACAAATTTCATTCGTAGAGATAGGCTGGACTAGAGTATCTTCTCAATCCAGGGACAGACTCTACCTTTTCACCATTTTACTCGTGAAATCTATTTCTTTACCTTATCTCTCACTGATTTACCACCTTTTCCAGTTCTATTCAGATGGGACCAGAATCTATCTTAATCACCTATCCAAAATCTATGACAGGGAAAATGATCGAACACTTACGTTATGTATGCAAGGTGGGGACAATGATCCAACACTTACGTTATGTATGCAAGGTGGGGACAATGATCCAACACTTACGTTATGTATGCAAGGTGGGGACAATGATCCAACACTTACGTTATGTGTGCAAGGTGGGGACAATGATCCAACACTTACGTTATGCAAGGTGGGGACAATGATCCAACACTTACGTTATGCAAGGTGGGGACAATGATCCAACACTTATGTTATGCAAGGTGGGGACAATGATCCAACACTTACGTTATGCAAGGTGGGGACAATGATCCAACACTTACGTTATGTGTGCAAGGTGGGGACGATGATCCAACACTTACGTTATGTGTGCAAGGTGGGGACGATGATCCAACACTTACGTTATGTGTGCAAGGTGGGGACGATGATCCAACACTTATGTTATGCAAGGTGGGGACAATGTTCCAACACTTATGTTATGCAAGGTGGGGACAATGATCCAACACTTATGTTATGCAAGGTGGGGACAATGATCCAACACTTACGTTATACAAGGTGGGGACAATGATCCAACACTTACTTTATGCAAGGTGGGGACAATGATCCAACACTTACGTTATGCAAGGTGGGGACAACGATCCAACACTTATGTTATGCAAGGTGGGGACAATGATCCAACACTTACGTTATACAAGGTCGGGACAATGATCCAACACTTACGTTATGCAAGGTCGGGTCAATGATCCAAAACTTACGTTATGCAAGGTGGGGACAATGATCCAACACTTACATTATGCAGGGTGGGGACAATGATCCAACACACTCGATGACTATTCTGAGAACGACTTGTAGTCCCATCTCATTTCAACATCTCCTGCAATGACGAAGTTGACACACTGGCAAAGGAAGGTGGAAAGCTACCTCAACCTGATACAAGAATAACTTTTGAAGAGGGAACGAGTTTTATCGTAAGCAGATACAGAAACAAACGGGAAGCAGAACATCTAGAGCACAGAAAAAATTATGCATATACTCAGCTCAACAGAAGAGAACAAGTGATAATCTTCAGACTCCGCACGGGCCCCAACAGATTGAGATACCATCTATTCAACAAGCTAAAGATAGGAACTACCAATGAGTGTGACTGTGACACCGATAAAATGACTGCTCAACATCTGCTTCAATGATGCACACCATACGAGGAACAGAGAAAGCGCATGTGGCCATCGTTAGTCCCATTCCTGGAAAAGCTCTATGGAGATACAGATAGCCTCAAGCTAACCGCTGCTTTCGTTGAACATATTCACGTGGACGTCTGAATGTGCATGAAGAAGAACCCTAGTAACCAGACGGAGTATGTGGGCGCAATATGCCCTCAAAATAACGTACTAGATGACATTAGAGTGGGTGTGTCTACTTACCTCAGGATACGTGGTCGACAGCTCCTGTAGTGTGACTGGGTTGTACTGCTTACTGGAGTCTCGTTTCTCCTCTCTAGGGACCATTTTCTGATGGAGATTAACGTACGAAAATGCAGGCACGTTGTCAAGATGTTGGAGATAATGTGATATATAAGTATATATAGGGAGATTAATGAATAGATGCGTGGGAAACAGACAGACAAATAGACAGACAGATAGATAGATAGATAGATAGATGGATGGATGGATGGATAGATGGATGGATGGATGGATGGATGGATGGATGGATGGATAGATGGATAGATAGATAGATAGATAGATAGATAGATAGATAGATAGATAGATAGATAGATAGATAGATAGATAGATAGATAGATCGATAGATCGATAGATAGATAGATAGATAGATAGATAGATAGATAGATAGATAGATAGATAGATAGATAGATAGATAGATAGATAGATAGATAGATAGATAGATAGATAGATAGATAGATAGATAGTTTGTGTCAGTAGCTTACCGAAGAGAGCGCAATTTCCAGATCTACAACATCTTTGGCGTCCTGCTCGGCAACGTTCCTGTGTGCTCCCAGTGCAATGGCGACTTCTGCCAGGTATTTCTCATATGCCACGATGACGGTGTTGTTTCGTGGTCGGCTAAAATATTCTTGGGATAATCCTAAACTTGGTTCGCTTAGCTGGAAGTGAATATCATATTCGTCACGTGTACAGTGTAGGGTGTATAATAACGCATTAAAATTAATTATATATATATAATATATGGTCGGCAGTACTATTGCATGGCTCTGAAATGCGAAGAACAAGAAAAAACATCATCCAGAAAGATGCATTCTTTCATTACTTGATTCTTGTGTACAAGTGAAGGAATGATGCCTTTTTTTTGGTATGTTCTCCGCAGACATGAAGATATAAAGTACTTCAAATAAAGGAGTGGTAGATTGCTTGGTAACTTAGTAACAAAAGCTATTTTGTTCATGCACATCAGAAGGAACCTTCAAGGTAGTGTCAAAATAAAGAAGAACTGAAAGTAGATTTAAACAGAGTGTACTGGAGACTCTAACTAGAAACTAAATACTTTATGACAGAGGAACCATATTGCTAGAAATGGCAGGAGAAAATCACTACTTATTACACTGGACAAAACACGAACAGCAAAGATGGGAAATATTAACTAGAGTAGTTATCACAGCATAGAAATTACAATGGAAGGATTGCTGACAAAGATAACACAGTAGAGCATCAACAAACAAAACAAAAAATACATGAAATAATCAAAAGATATATCAGTAGATAAAAAAATAGAAAATGAAGATCTTCTTCTTCAAGTGCCATGCCTAGTGGTGTAGGAGATCATGTATCTCCACAACTTCCTGTCTCCAGTACAATTTATCAATTCTGCTGTTGATTCCTTTCCATGCCACGATATCAAACTGTCCCGTATTTGCTCTCTTTGTCTTCCCCTATCTCTTTTTCTTTCAATCTTACCTGATGAAGATACAAAATGAAGATATAAAATTAAATTGAACACTTTTCGTTCGACATTCCTGCAGTTAGTCTTTGAGCTTCGTAGGCACATTCACTGGCATTTCCTTTCGCTGCTCTGTTGTAGGCTGCTTCAGAATGTTCATGAAGGCTGGAGGAGTGAGGATAGAAGGACAACCAAATAAGGTAACAGTACAATATAAATGGTCATACTTGTGACGTCATGTATGATAACACTGGAAATGGAACACGTCAGCAATTGGTTCCAGAATAAAGCAAAAAAAAAAAAAAAATAGAAACAAAGAGCAGGCAACTACGTTGTTCAGGCTTCTGGTAAGACTAGATGTCTTGGTGGCTCCATGGCCTGAGAGATACGCACAGATGATCATGATTATAATGATGATGATTAAGATGATGATGATAATTAGGATGATGATGATTAAGATGATGATGATGATTATGATGGTGATGATGATGATAATGATGATGCCGATTAGGATGATAATAATGATGATGTTATGTTTATTATGATGATTATGATTATGAAGATGATAATCATGATTATGATGATGAGGATTTTTTATGATGATTAGGATCTTCAGGATGTTTTATGATGATGATTATGATGATGAGGGTTTTTTATGATGATGATTATGATGATGAGGATGTTTTACGATGATGATGATGTTTATGATGATGATTATGACACCTCTGCACACACCACAGTGCCAAAAACTCAGACTTACATATAATGCCTTTTTGTTGGAATCCATCATGTCGGAGGACACATAGTAACTAAACAGTGGTTCGATGTAGGCTTCTTCATAGCGTGCTATGACGTCATTAAGGTTGAAGTTTGTATCATTCCAGGTTGGGTTGAGTGTTGGCCAGTCATTGACGAAAGTGGTTGCGTTCAAGTATGGTGCCAGACCAATTTCTTCGATTTTAGCTGGATAGAGAAATAGAGTAAATATTTTAGCTGGATAGAGATATAGAGTAAATATTTTAGCTGGATAGAGAAATAGAGTAAATATTTTAGCTGGATAGAGAAATAGAGTAAATATGTTTGCTGCAGAAAACTTGCTTAATAATTCATTCATGTATTCATATGCACATTCAATCATTCGTTAATTTCAACTATCTGTGGACCAAACGCCATTAGCAAGTTCACGCAAAGCCTTTTAATGAATGGGTACCTGACTTTTCTCTTGCAACATCAGCGAGAAAGGAAACTAGTCAACCCACTTCATAAAATAGCTGGACTTTTCACTGTAGTCTCTAACACTTAACTCCCCTATGCCAGTTTTCGCTACGGGAATACTTTTACCTTTTTGCTGTCACTACAAGGTTTTTTCTAGATTAACAATGGATAACAGGACGGGGAGGCACAAAGACAAGTTTAACAACAACATTATTTAAGCGACATGTATAGCTACAAGAACTTAAGAATTTGTTGAAATAAGACAATTTACAGCCAGCGCAAGGGTCAATACAATCCACCTCAACATAAACCAAACACGAAATGGGCACGGAACACTGATTTCTTAAACAGTAACAAGCAAATCTACAGGTTGTCTGAAAATTATTCGCCTGAGTATGCAGTTCAGTAGATACGAATACTGATAAATAAAACTGCATTAGCAGCATTAGCCCAAGGAGATGTATTGGTCACATGTATTGAAACTGTTTCCACCTGTGCTGTTGCAAAGCACATGAAGAGAACTATAGTATTGGCCTATCATTGTACATGATACAAAAGGTACCCACGTGGATACATACTGAGAAACTGTGTACTCTGCGTTTCATTTTGAATGCGAATTTCAATGACAATAATTCTGTGGCATCCTGAATACAGAATGGTTTACAGTAGAAACAGGGGTGAAACAAGGCTGTATTATGTCACCACTACTTTTTGGAATAGCTATTGATTGGGTTATGAGAAACTATACCCACAATGAACAATTAGGTATAAAATGGACAAATGGAAAATTCCTGGGGGACCTGGATTTCGCAGATGATTTAGCATTCTTAAGTTCAACACCCAGACAATCCCAAGAAGCAGTAAATAATTTGTGTCATCTCTCGGTTAAAATAGGTCTCCAAATAAATGCCTCTAAAACTAAAGCTATGAACTTTTCTAATGAGACCTTTGATATCATCTTGAACGGGGAAAAACTACAGAAAGTTGAAAGTTTCAATTATTTAGGCAGTAAAATGACTCAGGATGGTGACACAACAAGAGAAATTCATACTAGAATTGCTTTGGCAGCTAGCGCCTTCAATAGATTATCTTTGGAAATTACGATCATTGAATATACATACCAAGCTTCGTCTGTTTAATTCAAATGTTATCTCAGTGTTAACATACGGCTGTGAGAGTTGGAAAATAACAAAATCATTGGAGAACAAGCTGAATACATTCGAGAACAAATGTCTTAGAAAACTCATGAACATCAGTTGGAAAGAATTCAAGACTAATCGACAAATAAGAGAAGACTCTAGGCAGAAATATGTCTCCGGCTATATAAGGAAAAGACGATGGTCATATATCGGTCATGTCCTACGAATGCAAAACAACAGAATACCACTACAGGCGCTCACTTGGGTTCCTGAGGGTAAGAGGAAAAAAGGAAGACCAAAAGAAACACTCAGAAGAACAATAATAAGAGAAGGAAGAACGTTGGGCCTAAATAATGTGCAAGAGCTAAGAAGAGTGGCGTCACAACGAACAACCTGGAGAGCACTGGTTTCTGCCTTATGCGCCGTGTTTGGTGCTTAAAGAATTTATTATTATTATTATCCTGAATGTCTCGTTGGCACAAAAACAAATCAAACTTGGCTCCGGCTTTTAGAAGAATTGGAGCAACAGTCATGGAACTTCTACTCAAACGTGTAATGGCATTGATTTATTTCATTTTTATTCTCATTAGCTGTGTTTTCTTCAAGTTTATTTATTAATGAGAATAAATGCAGGAAACGATAACAATATTGTTCTCGAAGACACACCTTTACACAAGATATAGAAACATACATTTTACATTGGCAGCAATAAAGATAAAGTTGGAGGGACAGACAATAGTAAAATACTTTTTTACTTACTTAGTCATTCCACTTCTACCTTGGGGTTTAGAAGTCTGCCAGAGAGAGCGCCTTACTCTCGTACCGGCTGTCTTCCTCCAACCTAGTTCCAGTCTAATCCTCGGTCCTTCAGAGACTACATATTGTTGTTCTCCCAACGGACTCTAGGTCGTCCTGGTTTCTTTAACAACTTGTTTTCCATGCTGACTTAGCCCGCCTCATGTACAATTTTATATTAGCAAACTTTAACCACAAGCCCAAGACACCAGTAATTTTATTCTTTCATTATCTCCCCAGAGACCACAAGGACGGACACGGAACAATATGCTGTAATGACGGAGGCATGATAGTTCATCTGTTTCATGTTCTTTAATGCGAATCTTCTAACAATTTTTGGCATTCTGGTATTATTTCTTGTTATTGTTAATCAGAGTCGGCATCATTGCACTCGGGTCAAACCCAAAGATGCTCAGTCTCCCTCAGCAAATGTCCAAGTGTACGAATGCTAACTTGGGATTACTTCTTTATTTCACATAATCTGTGTGCTGTCTTACTCCAAGATTAACTCTAAATCTTTGGTAGCGCCGTCAAATGTAATTGTATCTTGTTGAAGCGGATTACACGTGTGGTATAAATAGTAAGGCGGAATTAAACATCTGCCTACCTTCATCTGTACAAGATCTGTAAAAACGTTTCATGTTGCTCAGGTAACTGGGTTCGGTTTCTGTAATCTCCTCCATGATTATGTCTGAAATTATATGTGAGTAATATGACAGTAGTGATTATAGTTACAGTAATTCTGACAATGGTTATAACATTACTTGTTGCAGTGGTTGGAACGCTACCTTCCGCTACATACTTGGACATTTACAATATATGTAACATACTTGTTATGATAGAAGTTATATTATCAGTAGTTGTCAGAGTTATTTTCAAATCTTTTCTGACAAGTCTCAAGTCGAGTTTCAAGTCTCCTAGAAAAAGTCTCAAGTCGAGTTTCATGTCTCTTACTACAAATCTCAAGTCGAGTCTCATGTCTCTTACAACAAGTCTCAAGTCGAGTCTCATGTCTCTTATAACAAGTCTCAAGTCTCCTAGAATAAGTCTCGAGTCTCAAGTCTCCTAGAACAAGTCTCAAGTCGAGTTTCATGTTTCTTATAACAAGTCTCAAGTCGAGACTCAAGTCTCCTGGAATAAGTCTCGAGTCTCAAGTCTCCTAGAACAAGTCTCAAGTCGAGTTTCATGTCTCTTACTATTAGTCACAAGTCGAGTCTCATTTCTCTTATAACAAGTCTCAAGTCGAGTCTCAAGTCTCCTAGAATAAGTCTCGAGTCTCAAGTCTCCTAGAACAAGTCTCCAGTCGAGTCTCTTGTCCCTTACAACAAGTCTCAAGTCCAGTCTCAAGTCTCCTAGAACAAGTCTCAAGTTGAGATGAAGTCCCTACCAATAGTGCACCATCACAGTAAATGGGGTAGCTTTTAAAACAAGTCAATAGATTCTTGCTCAAGAACACCTTAGTAACATAAGATGAGAGATGTAAGGGTAAAATAGACACAGAAAAGGCATCCCTGAATCATATATTCATATATATATATATATATATATATATATATATATATATATATATATATATATATATATATATATATATATATATATATATATATATATATATATATATATATATATATATATATATATATATATATATATATATATATATATATATATATATATATATATATATATATATATATATATATATATATATACGTAAGTCATGGAGAATCAGAGATGTCTTACAGATTAATGTTAGCATAACATGGACAGCTAAAAAGTGTAATGATGATGTCCTTCTAAAGAAGGCAGTCCGTAAATGAAGTTTTTTCTCTCACACTAGAAGGAAAGAACCCACGTTCTTTAGGGGCATGTTATTAGATGAGGATGTCACGGAGTGTTTTGAGGGTATTTTGCATGTATGAATGTTCCCATGCTCCAGCGGGAGTTTATTAGTCATTTGAGTTGTTGTGAGTTGTGAATGCTTGCCTTGTAATATTTTAGTTACAAGCAATGTTGTAAGCAGAGGTTAAGACAAGCTGTTAGCTATAGTTATGCGTGAATGAAGCTCAGTGGAGTGTGGAAGGTTTTCACGTGTTTGGTGAATACGAATGAAAGGGGTCAGTCAGAGAGAGATGTGTGTGGAGTCAGTAGTGTGTTGGGTCAGTAGTGTGTTGGGTCAGTAGAGAGTAGACAGTAGACAGGAGACAGTGAAGAGCGTAGAGAAGAGAAGGGTGGATGTCTATAGTAGTGCGTGAGTGGAGGGCCAGAATTGTGCAGTGGATTTATGAAGTATCCTATTTTTTGTCTGCAGATATTCCGAGAATCAGAGTGATTGTAGAATTTGTTATGTCTCCAATGATTGTAATGGCCCTGCGCCCATTGTGACTTATTTGTGATATTATAATATTCATGGAGATTGACATGGTTGTTGGAGTTGGTGTATTACTCCTTAGACAGTTAGCCAGACGAGCGGTGTATGAGTGTTGTCTGATCTTCTACATCCACCCACATACACCCTATTCGTCACAATGAGGCAAGCCGAAATCTAATTCAACAAGATGGAAAAATTAGGGGAACAAAGGTAGAAGACAACAAATAAAAAATTCACTGGATAGTTTAACATTGTTGAATAGGAAAAAACCTAACTAAAAAACATATAATCGGTGGGGACAACAAGTTGCTCACCACGCCAGCTGTCACGATACTTCAAGAAGAAGTTATGATTCATATTACTTACCTTTCATTATTAGATTGTTGTCATCACTTAAGACATTAAACGTCCCGATTCGAGTCCTCCCTTCTGGAAAGACGGCCTCTTTGATAAAGCGGCCACAAACGTATTCACTGAAGTCAACACATGGATCGATTGACAGGTTCATTCTCTTGGTCATCGTGGCCGCTATGCAAAAGAACGTGATTGCAATATCAACTTTTAGTCTAGTATCTTGTTTAACGACTAGAGAGACACGAATTAAGGAATGGGAAAGGTTAGAAATTGTTGATTTGGAACAGAATTAATACATAGAATTTCCTAATATCGATACTTCTTTAAATAATGATTCAGAGATAGAATAAAAAACAATGTTTTTTCTTTTAAATTTTTTTCTTATTTATTTTTTTATACGTTCGTCAAAATTTAAAAATATTTATCCGTAAACTTACAACACATATTGTGATAAAAAAGGTAAAAGGATCCCGTTAAACCCCCATTGAGGCATATTGGGAATATGTCGTTAAGCCCATATTTTCTTGCCCATCGGCACACTAGGGGTGATGTGGTCATCATCACGCCGGCCGCCTTAACCTTCCCAGAAGTTGCTCTGGTGATAAACCAGCTGTTAATTACTTAGCCAATTTTCATTCTACTGAATTTTTTTCCACTTTTTCCAATTCCATTGTTGAGGCGTTGCTCTACAGCTTGATAAGTAATGCATCCAGATAAAAGAGAACAGAAGAATTAATGCATGTCATCCGGGCATGCTTCAATATGCCGCACAACATAATACTCCCTGCTATATTTTGGCGGGTATTTTGCTCGTAGATTAAGACACATAAAGAGAAGTTATGTTGTAAGTTGGGCAGAGAGACGGGGAAGTAAAAAATGACAAATAGTAGATACTGAAAGATTCGCGTGTGACACATAGGTTACTAGACAGGGAGTGTCCGCGACTGAGAGTACACAGACTAACAAATACACAGGCACACAAACAAATAGACAGACAGACGGAAAGACAGACAAGTAGACAGACAGACAGAAAGATAGATAGAAAGAAAGGAAGATAGACAGATGGATAGACAGATAGATAGATAGAAAGAACGGAAGATAGGCAGATGGATAGACAGATAGATAGTTAGACAGACAGGCAGACAGACAGACAGACATACAGATAGACAGAAAGATATATATATATATATATATATATATATATATATATATATATATATATATATATATATATATATATATATATATATATATATATATATATATATATATAGATAGAGAGAGAGAGAGAGAGAGAAATAGAGAGAGAGAGAGATATGTACGGACGGACGGACGGACGGACGGACGGACGGACGGACGGACGGACGGACGGACGGACGGACGGACGGACAGACAGACAGACAGACAGACAGACAGACAGACAGACAGACAGACAGACAGACAGACAGATAGACAGATAGATAGATAGATAGATAGATAGATAGATAGATAGATAGATAGATAGATAGATAGATAGATAGATAGATAGATAGATAGATAGATAGATAGATAGATAGATAGATAGATAGATGTTTCCCCCTTGTAGTTCCAGAGGGTCTCTGAAGGGACGAATAAAAAATAGGATTAGTGCTCTTAGGTATGTAAAACAAGGAGACTAATATGAGGTTGTTCATGAGTCTGCCAACCTCATCATGTAAAACAAATAGCTACAGACACAAGTGATATAAATGATTTGTGTAGCCTTCCTACACGGGGAATAACTTCAGTTGTGGATCCATCACCCGTAAGGAGCACAATGCAATATGATGAAGGATAATTACAAACTTTCGTGTGCTGTCGTTACAGAGTTATCCGGTTCTGGGATCATAAATTCGTAGCATCATGCTCAAGTCTACACAGCTGTTAATGGGACTCTGCTTTTGAGTCAGGGATGACTCCCACGCCTCATAAAACTGGGCATAGTATGGTCAAGTCTGTAACATTTCACTCCTATCAGACAATATCTTCAATGGGACCACCTTTAAGTTGCAAAATGAAGCTCAAAATATGAGCTAGTAACAAAATATGAGCTAGTAACAAAATATGAGCTAGTAACAAAATTAATGTAATATTTGAGCTCTGCATATTTGAAGAGCCTCCTCCCCTCCGTGGATGGTGGGACATACACATTATACAATGCTCTTCTTCCTCCTAGCTTGAGACCAGATGTGACGATCTTTTAAATGTAAGCCAAAGCTGGAGAGACTGGAGCCCATATCTTCAACTCAACACGTTTCGGAATGGCAGAAAATCCACAGGCAAAGCCTAGATCTACAAGTGTAGATAATACAATGGAGGCTTCAGCTTGTCTTCATCAAGAAGTTGTGCAGCTTTAGTTAAACAACAACAACAAAAACAACAACAACAACAAAAACAACAACAAAAACAACAACAAAAACAATACTATTTGACTTAGTCTGAATATGAAGCTTCATAACAATTAACACGTATTTACTAATTATGAACTGACGACTCACGAGATGAAAATAGGTCATGGGGATACATTAAAAAACAACAACACAATAAGCATCATTGTGTGCCTTAGTTGGAAAAAGTAAAATTAACTCTCCCTGTCACATGTCCCATAATAAAAGGAAGTACAAAGAAAAAAAAATGTATATAACGAACACGGACTTACCTGAGATAACACAGTCAGGTGTTTGACATATTTTTCCAGCTGCCGATACTGTTGGAGACAAGATGAACCAATACATCATATATTGACAATATACGTATTCAGACATTGCTGTTGTCATTACCTTTATCATCTATCGTTACCCAACAAGCCTAGCTTGTTTCTTTCTTATAATCCAACACAATTTTTACTTAATCATTTATGGACAAAACTATCTTTAGAATTACGTCAGTGATTTCCATTTTGGCTCGTTTTATTTTTCATGTATTTTAATTATTTCTCTCATCCGTTTCTCTTCTGGTTTCGTTTTCTTTTCAGCTGATAAAGACCTTGGGTAGGCTGTGTATTTGTCCTTTGGTTTTGTAAGTCGTACACTATCTACGTTTGTACACCACTTCCCACCCACCACAGGTTTACAAACATCTTTTCGTCTAATAACAGTCGTATATTTTCTTACATTCAAATTTGTATTACAAACGTCGTCACTGGCAGCTCAACTACACTTTAGTACCACCAAAAGTATCTGCAAATACTGATCTTTATCAAGATGTAGCAATATTAACATATGACATTAGAAGGGGTTAATATCAGTGGCGTATTCTCTATGTGTGCTGTGCGTGCTGCGCACACCTATGCCCGAAGGAAAATAAAAATTTAATTTATTATTCTATAAAATAAATCTCTTCTAATGTTCTGCTTTCGGACCGCACGCATCAGGATAACGGATTTTCCCGCATAGAATCTACGAGTATATCTCGTTTCAGTTTCCCAGACGCGGTTTATAGTGCAGTTTTTATTGGTTGGTAGCAATCGCCCGAAGTTTCTCGGGTAATTCCGTCACAATGCGTGCTGTATCTTTCGGTTTCACGTTTGAAGACTGGTTTGTGTGGATCGGGGTCATGGCCAGATACGTCAATACAATACGAACATGCGTACGGTGGTCTTGCAGCTCTCGGGTTGTAAAAATCGGCTGTGTCCGTCCAGTGTTTTTTTTATATTAATTTTTGTTAGTTGCCGGGAGTGCAGATTATTACAGTGACAGTGAGTTTCAAGTTGTAAGTTAATTAGTATTTCGGAGATAATTGACATATACCCAAAATGAAAGTGTTGGACGACATCGCTAAAAAGAAGTTTTGTTCACTAAGTTTTAGTGAAAAACTATCAATTGTGAGTAACGGTAAACGATGTCCTGAGTTACCACTCTTAAAAACAGTACATAAAAATAAGACAGAAGTATACACACGCCATTTATCAACAGCTCATTACAAGTCGGTGGATTGGTTAACTGGTTGTGAAAAGAGGAATACATTTTTCTGTTGGCCTTGTTTTTTTATTTTCTTCAGAGGGCAACGTATGGAGTAGAAATGATTTTGATGATCTTAACCACTTAAGTACAGCTGCACAGAGGCACGAAAAGACTAAAAACCATGTCCAATGTTTTTTTCAGCTGAAAATGTTTGGCTGACAAAGAGTGGACGTCTTGTTTAATGATCAGCTCGATAAAAGTATTAGCCAACATAATGAACTTGTAAAAAAGAATCGAGAAATCTTGAAACGTCTGATTGATGCGGTATGCTTCCGTGGTAAACAGGAGCTTCCTTTCCAACGACATGACAAATGTAATGACTCTTTCAACAGAGGCAACTATTTAGAGTTTCTGGATGCACTTCAGCAATATGACCCTCTTTTGGAACATCACCTACAGAGCTCTAAACTTTTCCGCGGAACCTCTCCGGCTGGGCAAAATGATCTCATTCAGGCTATCTCTGAAGTCCTCATTGATGAAATAAAGAAGGAAGTCCACGTTTCAAACTTTGCTGCTATACTTCTGGATGAGAGTTGTGATATCACGTGCAAATCACGGCAGTCAACAGTCTTAAGATATGTATTAGATGGTGTTGTTTATGAAAGGTTTGTCGGGCTTACCGACGTTAGTCAGGATAGAACCTCAGAAGGTTTGTTTAAACATGTAGTTAGCACCGTACAAGAATACAAACTTAAAGATAAGTTAGTTGGGCAAATTTATGATGGAGCGTCTGTGATTGCAGGTCATTTAGATGGCTTACAAATAAAGGTTATTGATGTTTACCCAAAAGCACTCTTTACTCATTGATGTGCCCATGCATTGAACCTCGTCTTGCAACAAAGTTTGATGAATATCTCCTTTCTGCATTTTTATCAAAATCGTCTAAGAGAACAATAGCTCTTCAAGAAATTCTTTCTAAGAAGTTGCCAACTGTAGCACCTACCAGGTAGAACTTCACTTCCAGATTAGTACATACAGTGAACGATCATTGGTTAGAGCTTATTGACTTTTTTGAAAATGTCATTAATTGTTCTTTAGAATGGGATGCTGACACAGTGGTTAAATCGCAAGGCTTTCTGTCTTTCTTGAGGAGCCTAAATAAAATTGTCCTACTTCAAGTATTTTCAAGATTATTTGCATATACAGATGTTTTATACAATCTACTTCAAACAAGAAATTTCGATATTTTGTACTGCTGCAAGAAAATAGATCGAAAATGAACTTCAACGAGCAAAGGATACTGCCTTTAATGAGATTTGGTATGTTGCATTGGGAAGGAGGGGAGAAGAATTTGAATCACCTACAAATAAACGACGCCGTGGTTGTATAGGAAAAGATGCATGTTGCCAACTGTACAAGGGGCTTGACATAAGTCTTGGGCCTGACCATGAAGGAGTCATAGGAGGAAGATGAAACTCGGCACATTTAAAGTTCATCATATTTGCACTGAATGTGTGAAGTACGCGTTTGTTTCTTCAATGGGTTTTCCCGCTACGGTGCACGGCGCAATGTACCCTATTGACCGGATCTGCTGCTCCAAAGATTTGACAAAACAATGGAAAAGAAGGAGGCCAGAGTTGTGATGAAATTTCTAATGTTTCAGGGAAAAACACCTACAGAAATACACAGGGAGATGGAACCAGTGTTTCGTAATTCTTGTCCTCGGTAAAAAAAAAAACTGGTGTCAACAGTTTAAGTGCAGCTGCCCAACACGTGTCAAGCCGAGAGCGCAGAAATCTGCGGGAAAAGTGATGCTGACTGTTTTTTGGGACGCCAAAGGTGTCCTGTTGAAAGATTATCTGCCTCGTGGCAACACAGTTAATGGACAGCAACGCGACCTCTCACAAAGCACGGCTTGTGCAGCTAGCAGCCAACGATTTGAATATTGAAATTCTTCCACACCCACCATATTCTCCAGATTTGGCTCCATCAGACTTTTTTCTATTCCCAAATCTTAAAAAACTGCTAAAAGGAAATGATTTTGACAGCGATGAAGTGGTTATACTGGCATGTGATGTCTGGTTTAGTTTGAAAAATAGGGTGTTTTACTCCCAAGGTCTTTTCAAGGTCAAGCAGAGATGGCAGAAGTGTGTCAATTCAGATGGAGGCTATATTGGAAAAGAATAAACACTATACAAAATTTCAGCTCTCTTTGACATGCCCTTCATGGTCAGGCCCAAGACATATGTCAAGCCCCTTATACTTTGAAATCATTGATAACATTAGTGTTCACACAGAAACACGGTTTGCAGCTTTAAAGAAACTTGAGTATCTCCACCTTCTTTATGAGAAAAAGTATACCAGTTTCAAGAAAAAATTTCCAGAGGACCTCATCAAAAAATTAAAAGAAGTTTATGGAGAAATGTTCGAGTATGTAAGATTGAAGAATGAACTTGTTGTACTTTATTGTTCGGATGAGTTCTGCAACATGTCAGTTCATGAGTTACTGGAGTTCTTAGTTGAAAATGATCTCAGTTCAGGCTTTAAAGAAGTGTTCAAACTGGCAGAATTGATAATGACCATTCCAGCAACTACTGCTTCTGTAGAAAGATCGTTTTCAGCTTTAAAGCGAATCCACAGTTACCACAGATCTACACAAAGGTCAAGATCGACTCTCCAGCCTCAGCCTATTGTTCATTGAAAAGGAACTTTTGAGCAAGGTTAGAATGAAGAATACATTTTACGATGCTGTAACAGAGAAATTTCTGCAAAAGGAAAGAAGAATAGATCTAATTTTCAAGTGAAACATGTAAGTGAAAATATGTATTATTTGGTAATGTTTTTCTTCCAGCCGAATAACTATCGTTGCGTAATTAAATATAGTTGGTTTTTAAATTAAGAGGGGAATGGGTTAAATAGTAGGCGTACATATTCATTTTAAGTAGCAGCACGCCTAGCTCGCATTACCAGGATACGCCACTGGTTAATATACTTTTTATTTCTTGTCTTTTTTGTTGTTGTTGGTGGGAGGTGGGAGTGAGGTTGCTTTAATAATGTCCTGTGTGCTGCCAAGAGATCTTTTATGAGAAAAAGAAAGACTACTATTTATTTGGGCATGTCGTACAAGGCAATTAATACAAGTCAGGGTAAGAGGCTGGCATCTTCATCATATAAAACAAGTTGCTATAGACACAAACCGCTACAAGAGTTTGTGAATGTGTCATGTAGGCTGCCTGCTGGACGACCAACTGTCTCGTGGTGGCACCATGCTCCGTAAGGAGAGAAAGGAAAATAAATGAACGAATGTTGAGAAGAACATAGTGACAGTATATTCTGACAACAGAAAAGGTTGAGAAGAACATAGTGACAGTATATTCTGACAACAGAAAAGGTTGAGAAGAACATAGTGACAGTATATTCTGACAACAGAAAAGGTTGAGAAGAACATAGTGACAGTATATTCTGACAACAGAAAAGGTTGAGAAGAAGATAGTGACAGTGTATTGTGACAACAGGAACAAAATTGAGAAATTAAATCGAGATACAGGCCGACAAAGATAAGGTACTGGATAGTTTGACATCATGGCATGGAAGGCAGGACAACAAAATAAGTTAGAAACAGTATTGGAGACAAAGTTGTGGAGAGACATGATCGTTTGTTCAACCAGGCATGGTACTCTAAGAAGAGGTTATATCTACAACTGTCAATGTTATTACTATCAAGGGTTCTCAAAATGTTTTTGTTATTCCTCACCTTCATCGTCGTATTTGGTGTAGTAGTAAGCAAAGAGAACAACGAAAATGACAGTCGTTACAAAGAAGAGAACCGCGAGGGCAATGAAGACTTTCTGTAGACTGGGTCTGAGCTTGGTATTTCCTGAGAACCTGTGTGTAAATACAATGTCAAATTATTTTACGTTATACGTTAGGTGATAATTAAGTTAGCAACAGTAGTAAAATTGGCGTTGCTAGTCTGACAATATGCAGGGGGAAAACAAATATAATGAAAATAACTGCAGCAAACAATAACAAGATTGCAAGAAACACCCATAATCAGTCTAGAGTCATATATGTATATACATATGTGGATGTGTGTGTGTGTGTGTGTGTGTGTAATAATAATTATAGCCCCTTCAGTCATAACTGACTATGGGAATGCGCCCCTGAGGTGACAGCCCTCACCTGCTTACTTTCATGTTGCTCCTTCCGACGTTTTCTCCTCTCTTCTGCTTGCTTTAAGAGCTTATTTTCGCACAATTTGATTTGGCGCCGTAAATAGCATCGTCACTTGGTACGATCGGCAGCTTCATCCTACCAGGTTGCTGGATTTATGCCCAGTGCCCTCATGTCTCTTTTGCAAACATCTTTGAATCTCAGCTGCGGTCGCCCAACCGTTATTTTGCCATCTGCATTTGTCCGGAGAAGATATCACAACCCGACAACCTGTCATCGAAGCATCATTTTTTGGTGATGCGTAGATGGCAGGGAGGATAGTGTGATTCGCTTGCATATCTAGGCGGGGTTGTCGCACGGAAGGTCCAGGGTTCGAATCCTGGGTAAGCCCCTCATGTCTGTTGTTTTTCTGTTGTCTAGTGTTCTACTTCTTTATTTCCTACGAGTGCCTGATAACAAACCTTTATGTTTGTCTCATATTAATTTACTGTTTTTTTCATATCAATGACCCATTTTTGATAGACTGTAGCTTCTTATTTGTCGGGTTTGTTGATCTCCAAATTTAAGAGACACAATAGAAGTGACTAGACATTGAAATCGAAGATTAAATGCTGTTTCTATATATACTGTTGAATGGTGTATAGATATGAAGTTGTATTGTTCCCTGTTCACACTGACATCAACTATTTACAGGACCACAGTGTTAAGAGGTATGGTGGTCTGTGGAAGCTCCAATGTTAAAGACTTGTTGTTGGCCCCAGCGTTGCTCGTCAGAGTGGTTGTTAGGAATAGGAATATCAACTCGACCTACGCAGTGGTGTGTAGACATAGAGTGAGAGTATAATACGCGAATGATGAAAGAGTTCGAAGAGTTGATAAATGTTCTTTTTCTCACTCATGTATGGCTGGAAGTCATCGACGCCAACTGCTGTGTACTTTTTGTTACAGCTTAATTGGACGTACACATTCGTGTAGTGGATTTGATGGTATTGTATGATGGTGATATTACTAAATGTAATGTATGAGGTCAGCTGTGAAGGCTCCTGAGATAAAATGTAGTTGTGAATTGTCAGAAGGCCTTTCTTGCTACCACTACGACCTCACACTTATTTTTTTTTTTTCCTAATGAATGTAGCTACGTAAAATGTCTAGGGTAATGATATGTAATGTGGTGTGATAGTTTATGGATACACCCACAGATATTTAAGAAGACTAATAATATCAACAAATGTTATAATACACTGAACTAACTCAAGAGTGTAAAATTTTCGATAGAATTATCTTACATTTATTTTGTTCTGGATCACGTTTTATGTTGACCAGAACTTAAAAGATTTAGAAATTATGAAAAAATGCATGGTATATTACATAATAAATGCAAGAGTGTACATATATAAGTACTAGACTAGTTAGTTTTATTAAAATGTTCTAGTAGTCATCTAATTGGGAGGATATGTAATGCTTGTGCTGTTGGGGTGGCCTCATCACACCTGTCTATATTGACTACACAGTGTCCAGTAAATTGCGGGAATTTTATGGGGTTATTAGTAACTAAAAGGCGTTGGTGAATTTCCAGCAGACCAGAGGCTCACTCATCTTGAAGAAGTAGCTCTGGTGCTGAGATCTGGTGGTCCCAACTCTCCGTGCTTGCGGGCAATAATAGTGGTCTGGTGGCTCCACCTCTCCGTGCTGGCGGGCAATAATAGTGGTCTCTGTCACAACGTACTGCACAGATCCACTCGAGTAAAATCACCAACTGAGTTGACACCGCCTTGTTGACAACTGAAACTCACAGCTCTGCAATCAAAGTATTGGCTATGTGTCAAAATTCTATTTTCTACCCACGTCTGGACACAACACGGACACAACAACCACATCATACAGACAGGTCAGATCTCTCTGACCAAACAGCACATTTACCATGGTGGTTTTACATCAGATAGGTCCTCCCAGACTATAGATTCTGAAAAATATTTATTAGTTTCCTTCCCTAAAAGTGGATAGGTAATATGTTTCATTATTCTCAACACTTGATCTGTCTTTCCTAACCCTTGCTGGAGTTTATGTATATTGTTGGTCCCTAGACCCTGACTTGGGCGGGGGGTCTAGAGCAAATCCCTACTTGTTTGTAAGGCTAGATTTTGATATGGCAGTATCAAATCACTCGAACATTAAACAATATTCAAAACATACAAAGAAATAATTTCAATCTTACCAGATTATGAATAAAGAACACAGAAATGCTAGCAAAACTCAGCTGAGCTGCTGGCTATAGTATGGCGTCCCTGAACTTATTTCACTTTCTTTCATTTGGAAATCACCACACTTTAAAATACTGTGTCTATCATCGAACAACTATTGAGGAATGGCCCCACTTGCGCGTCTGAGCGCCGATAAAATGATTGTCTGTGGCCAATCACTGCCTAGGTTTATTTCAAATTCAAATTTCCTACCCTAAAGTCATTTCAGTCATGCTTCAGTCAAGTATGGATGTTTATCTGTTAGTCTGTCCGTCTCTACTTGTTTTTTTTTCAAAAACGTACTTGATTTTTGAACCAACCTTTCTCTCCCCTCCAAAATTTTGTCGTTAAAAGTTATATTTAGACACAGCTCCCACCAATGTCCCTTCGCTTCCCTACTAAGTAGATTTGAACACCTGCGTCTCAAGGTCGTGTTTTTTTTGTGCAAATAGCGACACTTTTTATTCAATACAGTCTGTCGCTGATGTGAACAACACTGTCTTTTGTCATTATCTTCAATATTATCTATCCGTCTGTAAAATTAAGAACATATTAGTTCACTGCTCAGAATGGGCCATCCGGCCAGCTAATTTTTATATTCCTAACATTAATATTACGAAAAAGTTACTTTTTAAATTTTTGTAATATTCCAAACATCTGCGTTCTGCCGCTGAATTCAAATCAAAGGCTTGGTATCGCAAAAGCGACCATAAATGACTGTGGCGTAACATATCCAAGGTCCCTTCTGTCGAGTTCCTTACTTTATGTCAACTTGGGAAACGTGACTTTTCTCCGTTTCCCCCCCAATTGCGTCTCCTTAGCCTTTCTAGTCTCACGCAATCTTTCCAGTCATATTTTTTCCTTTTTATCCGCCGTTCCCCTCCTGTCTAGCAAGTCAATTTTTATGGAGGGTGATGACCCGCGGTCTGGGCGATCATGTACTATCAGCAGCCTACGCATTATGTTTTTTTATCCTTACATGTTATCTTTGGAGGTATTTTACCGTTGTATCTCTGTCAATTTCACTACACATCTCCCCACTTGAAAACATGCCTATGGCAAGTTCCAAAACCAGCGATACACATAGGTAAAATTACTCCTCACGTCTGCCACTACTCTAATTTTGATCACAGGGGTGCCGACTGAGGAAATCTGCACCGACATTCAATTTGCCTGGGATATATTGGATACTGAACTGATAAGGTTGAAGCAATAAAGACCACCTCAGCAATCTTGCGTTTTCATGCTTAGCCTGAGATAAGAATACGAGAGGCTGATGGTCCCTCTCCACCACAAAAGTCCTACCATACAGATAGATTTGAAACTTCTTTATTGCCCAGATTAACGCTAAACATTCTTTTTTTCGCTTGTGGAGTATCCTTGTTCCGCCTTATTCAATTTACGGCTTGCATAAGCGACTGGTTTCAGTTCCCCATCAGGTGAAGATGATCTTTGCAACAAAGCCCCTCCTAGTCCTACATTACTTGCATCGGTTCTTAAGACAAAGTCCTGTGTCAAATCAGGCAGTTTGAGAATAGGCTTGCTAGTGAGTTTTTCCTTTAACTCTTGGAACGCTAGTTCACATTGTGCAGTCCAAATAATTTTATCTGGAAGTCCCTTGCGAGTCAGATCAGTCAGAGGAGCACAAATAGCGTTAAAATTCTTGATGTATTTCTGATAAAATCCGCATAACGACACAAATGATCGCACGTCCTTTTTTGTTTGCGGCCTAGGTGCTCTCTGCAGTTTTTCCAAGTTCTTAGGATCAGGGGTCATATTACCCTGATATACAGTGTGTCCCAAGAATTCCAACTCTTTGCATCCAATACAACATTTTGTTGGCCTAGCAGTTAAGTTCGCCTCCCGAAGTCTATCAATCAACATCTCCAGAGCTTCAATGTGTTCTTCAAATGTCTCTGTGGCGACGAGAATATCATCCATGAAATTCGTGATACATGGGTTATTCAGGGGATCCAACAATTTGCGCATCATCCTTGAAAACACACTCGGAGCATTTTTCAGTCCGAATGGTAGCATATTGAATTCATAATGTCCATCCGAAGTGCTAAAAGCCAAATAAGGTCTCACTTCAGGCTTCACTGGGATATGGTAATAGCCTTTACTAAGATCCACCTTTGAAAAGTATTTTGCCTTGTTCAGTCTGGCAAATAACTGTTTTGTGTCTGGTAATGGATCCACTTGTCCTTCTGTGACAGCATTCAGTTTCCTGTAATCTATGCACAGTCTGTGTTCCCCAGACGGTTTTCTCAACAAAACGACACTAGAACTAAAAGATGATTCACTGTGCGAAATAATCCCCTCCTTCAATAAATACTCTATTTCTTCCTTCAATGCCTTCTCCTTCGCGAACGGAATAGAATAGGCTCTCATACAGATTGGGTTTGAGTCTACCAGTTTCATGTCATACTGTAGCAAATTTGTATGGCCTGGTTTATCTGTTAATACATCTGTATGTTCCTCCAGAACCTGTTGAACTCTCTCCCTCTGGTTTTTAGTAAGGTGCTTACTGACTTTTACCTGTGCTGCGGTTTCACAAGGATGTAATGGGTATTCATGTGAGGTGAGTGGTTCTTTTTTGCATCTGGGTTGCAATAGCTAAGGTCAATAAGGGGGTGCTTTCCTGGAGTGGTCTGTCCAGATACTTCTTTAACAGGTTTACATGATAAACTTTCTCCTTCCCCTTTTTGTCAATTTTATAGTTTGTTCTAGACACCTTCTCTAGAACCGTATATGGACCTTGCCAACCAATTTGTAATTTATTCTGGCTTCCGGGTAGTAGAAGCAGCACCTTCTCTCCGACTGCCAGTTCCCTGTCCTTTGCCTTCCTATTAAAATATGCTGCATGTTTCTTCCTGGCTTGTTTCATATTATCATTTGCCAGTTTCCATCCAGCTTTCAAACGAGTGGTCAGTTCGTTCACGTATTGATACGATGAGGTAACAGTCTCTTCCGCCTTCTCATCTGTCCAGGTCCTTAATAGGGCTTCTAATGGACCTTTTATTGGCCTCCCAAATAGCAGAGTTGCGGGAGCCATCCCGGTTGAACTATGTGGTACCTCCCGATACGCAAACAATGCGGCGGGCAGGAATTGATCCCACAGATCCGGTTTTTCGTGTGCCAGCTTTCTCAGGATAGAAATGAGAGTCCCGTTGAACCTCTCTACCTGGCCGTTCCCTTGTGGATGGTACGAACTACAATGAAAGTGTCTGGCTTGAAATAGCTTAAAAACTTCTTCCGTTAGTTTCCCCTTGAACTGAGAACCATTATCCGTCAAGATTTGATGCGGGAATCCTAATCGGGTAAATATTGTAAGTAGTGCCTCTGCTACATGTTTTGAATCAATTGATGGCAGGGCTACCGCCTCTCCCCACATAGAACAAGTGTCCACCAGAGTAAGGATGTAACTGTTCCTCCTCTTGGTCCGAGTGAGAGGTCCTACAATATCCACTGCAACCCTCTCAAAAGGTGTTCCCACTATGGGCATTTCCCCTAGAGTTGCAGGAGCAGTCCAGTGCTTGGAGCTACCCTTTGACATTCTGGGCAGGATTTGACATATCTTTTTATATCCTCCGTTATCCCTGGCCAGAAGTAATGACAAGCTATACGCTGTCCTGTGGCGCTGATCCCCATGTGACCACTGAAAGGAATCGCATGCCCGAGTTCCATCACTTTATCTCTATATGAAGTGGGAAGAACCAGCTGGTTGTGACCATTTGTTCCAGTTCCGGCCTTCCTGTATAATAGTTTGTTCTTCATGAAATATTCCCCCTTGCTCGGAGGTGTGTGGCATTTGGGCAATTTTTTAAAACAGGGCTTGAGTGTCCTATCCTCACCCTGCGCCTTCCTCATCTCCTCTGGATGAGCATTTATAGGTTCACCTTCTTCCTCCTTCTTCTGTGACCTGGTCTGCACTGTCGCCATGATCACAGGTTTCTCGGGATTCCCCAAGAAGACGTATCTACACCCCAATATCAGAGGGTAGATTGGTTCATCTATCACTGCTGCTCTGATTTCTCCTTCCACATAGCGAGTTTTCACCGTTATCCTTGCGATGGGAAGTGTCATGAGTGGTATGTCCTTAGTCGCCCCTTGTATTTCCACTGTTTCTGTGGTATACTGACTTGGGTCCACTAGGCTAGACTTCACAACTGAATCATAATCCAAACCTGTATCATAAAGGCACCTTATGGTGACCCCATTACAAATAACATCCTCACAAACTGGGGGTGATAAGGTTCCTGTTGTCCATTAGGATTAACCTTTATTCTTCGCGTCCCCGACTTCATTGCAGCAATGTTTGAAGGTTTCCTTCTACAAAATTCGGTGTTATGGTTATCCTTCTTGCACCATTTACACCATCTTTTTCCTTGGTTCAACGGTTTTCTTTCATTGAAGTTTTGGTCATTGAACTGTGAGTTTCTGTCGCGATAGTCATTTCTTGGCCGCTCAAAGTTTGTCCTACCTTTATTTCCCTGCTCTCTATTATCAAATTTATTAAATTGCTGTGGAGCTTTAAAATTGTCTATGTGCTTCTTTTTAGCACCACTTACCTCTGCCTGGGCTGCCTGATACCTCTCAGCAACATTTAAAATTTCCCCCAACTTCTCTGCACCTTGTTCCATGAGAAATTTTCTCATGTCTGGAGCCATGGACTCTCTCAATTGCTCAATCATGATCATTTCTTTAAGATCTTGGGTCTTCCCCAGAGCCGTCCATTTCTCCAAATAGGTTTCTAGTCTAGCAGAGAATTGGTGGTAATGTCTCCCCAGACAACAGTTTGGCATTTCTAAATTTCTTACGATAAAATTCACCATTCTTCTCGTATCTTAATAACAAAGCCTGCTTTAACATGTCATAATTGTCTTGGTCTTCCCTGTTCATTTTAGCAAATACTTCATAAGAAGTACCTCTCAATCCCTGTGATAGCTTTAAACTCCACCTCTCTCTCTCTAACCCATATGTAGTAGCTAATAACTCAAAACGTCCTAGGTACCCCTCTATGTCATCGTCTTTTTCAACAAAATGGTCTAAATGAAACCCCATAGCTGAGTTTGAGGCTCCCAGACTGGGCGTAGCATCTGAGGCAAAAGGGCTGGCACCATTTTCAGGAGCCTGGCCTTGTAATTCCAGCTCCCTTAGTCGTAATTCGTGCTCCCTTTGCAACCTTCTATCTTCTGCCTCCCTTTCGGCAGTCAACCTTTTTTCTTGTGCCTCCCTTTGCTGTCGTTTTTCTTCTGCCTCCCTTTGCTGTCGTTTTTCTTCTGCCTCAATCTGCAGCCTCTTAATTTCTCTATCAGCCTCAATTTGTAACCTCTTCTCTTCAGCTACCTTTCTATCTTCCCTTTCAATATATTTATCACATTCAGCCGTTACATATTGAATTAAAATCTGACCATCCATTCCCATCTCCTTTGCGGTCAGCACAGCAGCTGATCGGAATTTTGCTAGCTCCGCCATACTTTTAGACAATATAATAATATACAAGATAAATCTCTAACCAGTAAATACACTAAGTACTTCTTATGACTATAGTCTAACTAATTCTAACTAACCAGTTAACTAATTAATTATTACTGGCTGTGAAGATTCACCAACTTTTATCTGCAGGGACACTTTTAATTTTAAAGGGAATTTTACAATTTTTTTTCCCCTAATTCTATTTCTCCCACCAGGAGATCCTAATATTACTGTTGGGCTAATTATCCCTGGACAAGACCCCAATATATGTAGTGGATTTGATGGTATTGTATGATGGTGATATTACTAAATGTAATGTATGAGGTCAGCTGTGAAGGCTCCTGAGATAAAATGTAGTTGTGAATTGTCAGAAGGCCTTTCTTGCTACCACTACGACCTCACACTTATTTTTTTTTTCCTAATGAATGTAGCTACGTAAAATGTCTAGGGTAATGATATGTAATGTGGTGTGATAGTTTATGGATACACCCACAGATATTTAAGAAGACTAATAATATCAACAAATGTTATAATACACTGAACTAACTCAAGAGTGTAAAATTTTCGATAGAATTATCTTACATTTATTTTGTTCTGGATCACGTTTTTATGTTGACCAGAACTAAAAGATTTAGAAATTATGAAAAAATGCATGGTATATTACATAATAAATGCAAGAGTGTACATATATAAGTACTAGACTAGTTAGTTTTATTAAAATGTTCTAGTAGTCATCTAATTGGGAGGATATGTAATGCTTGTGCTGTTGGGGTGGCCTCATCACACCTGTCTATATTGACTACACAGTGTCCAGTAAATTGCGGGAATTTTATGGGGTTATTAGTAACTAAAAGGCGTTGGTGAATTTCCAGCAGACCAGAGGCTCACTCATCTTGAAGAAGTAGCTCTGGTGCTGAGATCTGGTGGTCCCAACTCTCCGTGCTTGCGGGCAATAATAGTGGTCTGGTGGCTCCACCTCTCCGTGCTGGCGGGCAATAATAGTGGTCTCTGTCACAACGTACTGCACAGATCCACTCGAGTAAAATCACCAACTGAGTTGACACCGCCTTGTTGACAACTGAAACTCACAGCTCTGCAATCAAAGTATTGGCTATGTGTCAAAATTCTATTTTCTACCCACGTCTGGACACAACACGGACACAACAACCACATCATACAGACAGGTCAGATCTCTCTGACCAAACAGCACATTTACCATGGTGGTTTCACATCAGATAGGTCCTCCCAGACTATAGATTCTGAAAAATATTTATTAGTTTTCTGCCCTAAAAGTGGATAGGTAATATGTTTCATTATTCTCAACACTTGATCTGTCTTTCCTAACCCTTGCTGGAGTTTATGTATATTGTTGGTCCCTAGACCCTGACTTGGGCGGGGGGTCTAGAGCAAATCCCTACTTGTTTGTAAGGCTAGATTTTGATATGGCAGTATCAAATCACTCGAACATTAAACAATATTCAAAACATACAAAGAAATAATTTCAATCTTACCAGATTATGAATAAAGAACACAGAAATGCTAGCAAAACTCAGCTGAGCTGCTGGCTATAGTATGGCGTCCCTGAACTTATTTCACTTTCTTTCATTTGGAAATCACCACACTTTAAAATACTGTGTCTATCATCGAACAACTATTGAGGAATGGCCCCACTTGCGCGTCTGAGCGCCGATAAAATGATTGTCTGTGGCCAATCACTGCCTAGGTTTATTTCAAATTCAAATTTCCTACCCTAAAGTCATTTCAGTCATGCTTCAGTCAAGTATGGATGTTTATCTGTTAGTCTGTCCGTCTCTACTTGTTTTTTTTTCAAAAAACGTACTGGATTTTTGAACCAACCTTTCTCTCCCCTCCAAAATTTTGTCGTTAAAAGTTATATTTAGACACAGCTCCCACCAATGTCCCTTCGCTTCCCTACTAAGTAGATTTGAACACCTGCGTCTCAAGGTCGTGTTTTTTTTTGTGCAAATAGCGACACTTTTTATTCAATACAGTCTGTCGCTGATGTGAACAACACTGTCTTTTGTCATTATCTTCAATATTATCTATCCGTCTGTAAAATTAAGAACATATTAGTTCACTGCTCAGAATGGGCCATCCGGCCAGCTAATTTTTATATTCCTAACATTAATATTACGAAAAAGTTACTTTTTAATTTTTGTAATATTCCAAACATCTGCGTTCTGCCGCTGAATTCAAATCAAAGGCTTGGTATCGCAAAAGCGACCAATAAATGACTGTGGCGTAACATATCCAAGGTCCCTTCTGTCGAGTTCCTTACTTTATGTCAACTTGGGAAACGTGACTTTTCTCCGTTTCCCCCCCAATTGCGTCTCCTTAGCCTTTCTAGTCTCACGCAATCTTTCCAGTCATATTTTTTCCTTTTTATCCGCCGTTCCCCTCCTGTCTAGCAAGTCAATTTTTATGGAGGGTGATGACCCGCGGTCTGGGCGATCATGTACTATCAGCAGCCTACGCATTATGTTTTTATCCTTACATGTTATCTTTGGAGGTATTTTACCGTTGTATCTCTGTCAATTTCACTACAATTCGACAGCACGGATACAGTGACAAATCACAGGTTGGCATAATACATCATGGTACAATTGATAAATGGTCTTCCAATGATACATGGGCACTCGTTGCATAATAGCACAATGGAATGTCAGTAGACAAGCACTCAGTATTGCCCATATATATATCATCTGAGTTTACTGACAAAGCACGTCAGTCTATAAACAATATTCAAGATGGCTTCTAGACCTAACCTCATCTAGCGAAGATTCCTTTAAATAATGTTCAGCACATATTTTTCATGTAATCATATTGAACCGCTAGTAATGGGTTCTCATCTGTAGCAGTGATCTCTGGGCTCATCAAGCGATAGTACGGGGCATCCCTTTTCTCTTCTTGAAAGTCACAAAATATTTGGATACAAGATGGCTGCTGTCGTGAGCTGTCACTCACTTTAGGAGACAAACTGGAATCTGTATCAAAGTTAATCCTACATTAAATGTTCTCATTGCTCTGTAGATTCTATCATGATGCAATGGACTTCAACATACAATATGGTGCTGCTAGAAATGAATGACATCTTCATCTAGTTAAATATTCCCTCAGACGTACAAATCGTGCGTCTGCTTATCGAAAACGATGGCTTCGTAAGAGAGTTCATAAGAAGTGCTTTTGTTACCTTGGTATCAGAAATATGATTCTGCCATTCCTTGGCAATAAGAATAAACACTGTGGTAAAGCATACACGATAGGTCTAGACGACTATCACTTTCCCCTACACATATATCGATCACTTTTTCCGGCGACAAGCCGATACAGAAAACACGACAGCCCCCCATCATCAGGGCGAAGCCAAATCACACTCTCTCGCCACACATCCAATGAACAGCCTTTGATCTTTCTAGCGACAAAGAACATATAGTTCGACTTAGATATGTAAAGATATACAGATATAAGACAGACTCGTCCTACCTAGACAAACACTACACATAAATTCAGGCCATAGATATACTGAAGCAAGAACAATCTATTTCTACCCAAACAAAGAATAAATCGCACTAAAACTGGATTCATCCGCGGAGTTCGATCGAAAGTGGCGAAACTCCTTTCAAGGGAAGTAACTCAATAATGACTTTTCCTTAAGCACTAAAAAGTATCTATTTTGTTTACAAAATATTTGCGAACATAACAAGCATACAAATGTATTATATTGCAGGATATCAAAGAGTGCACGTAACACCCCTCATGTCTGTTGTTTTTCTGTTGTCTAGTGTTCTACTTCTTTATTTCCTACGAGTGCCTGATAACAAACCTTTATGTTTGTCTCATATTAATTTACTGTTTTTTCATATCAATGACCCATTTTTGATAGACTGTAGCTTCTTATTTGTCGGGTTTGTTGATCTCCAAATTTAAGAGACACAATAGAAGTGACTAGACATTGAAATCGAAGATTCTGATTTTAGCGCTGCGAAATAATATTATATAATTCATGTGCACCTGCTTATGATAATTACAGAATAAAACACATATGCAATTGGTAAATACTAAGTTTATAAAATGCGTTATCTTGTGCTTTCTTTCTTTCTTACCTTTATTAGCTTTTTTCTTCTGTTATTTTCTTTTAAAGCCCTAAATAAGACGCTCTCATCAAAATGGTTGGTAATTTTATTTGTTTTTTTAGAGATCCTGAATAGCTTGTTCTTTTATGTATTATTGTTCATAATTATGTGTTTGACGTTGTTGTTGTTTCATACAACGCCTCGTAATACTTCTTCTTATGTATTTTTTTTAAATTGTGTCAATACAATCGCTTTTCGGTGTATTACTGAAAGTATGTATCTGGTTTAAAAAAAACGTTTAACCTGCTAATGTTTAGAATCAAACTTCTCTAAGATGCCAAAGTTCAGAACCAAAAAGGTCAAGAGTGTTACAGTTTAGAATCAACCTGGCTTAACAAAACAATGTTTAGAACCAAACTGGTTAAAAAAAAAGTAAAATTCTAGAATCAACCTGGCTTCTCATGCTAAAGGTTACAATTAAACTGTTTCGCTTGCCAAAGTTTAGACTAACACTGGTATAACATGCCAAAGTTTACAAGCGAACTAGATTAACATGTCAAAGTGTAAAACTTAAACCAGTTTAACATGTATTCGTCTATCGCCAAAGCTGGTCTAACAAATAAATTTTAGAATCAAACTGGTTTAACATACCAAAGTTTAGAACCAAAGTCCCTTGTTAATGAGATGACGTGCTTTCGACGGCCATCATGTCTGGCGCATCGTCTCAAACCCGACGCATGCAGAAAAAAAAAAAAACAAACATAGAAAAACAAACGACTTCTACCGGCTGCGGCACGAAGGTAAATGTGACGGCAGGTCAAAACATTAGCACCGATCTTATGACAAGACTGCAACACGTGACTCATTTGCCTGCCATTTTCTTTGTTTATACTCAGTGATTGTCGTCGTTAATTATCTTTTCATTTAACTTTGCTTGTTGTTTGGTTTTCGCAGTCTATTCAAATCGTTTCAAATGAATAACTTAAAAAGGAAACATTAAACTCGGCTGACAAGAATTAGACAAGCGCCAGTGGAACAAGAGATGAGAAGAAACGCGGCAGATGGATAGAACACACATTGAGAAAAACCTGTTGATAGAATTAGCAGATAGTCCTTGTTCTGAAATCCCCAGGAAAAGAGAGGTAGAGGAAAGCCACAAAACACACGGAGAAGAGAATTGGTGACAGACATGGAACGACCTTGAGCTGATGGCGAGGTACAGTAAGACTTAGCATACATTTTTTGAAGGCCTATTGTTAAGGTATTGTTTATTAATGGGTTAAGATATATTTGCCAATACTTTAAGAGATATAGCTGAGCGCATTTACATTGTATTAATGATTTTATTTGAGGCGATAACGCACTACTATTGAATGGTGCAGGGTTTCTATGTGACGTTAGCATTCATCCGCACTTGTTACTAAACGATTAACGTTATTGGCCTTTTCTCGAGTAGACATAGTCCCGAGAGGACATATTTTAATATCGCTTCCGTTTCTGGGATAGTATAGTAAGCAAGCACATGTTTCTAGTTGCTTGTATTATGAGTGACTTCGCCATTATGTTAATGGATTAGCCATGGTGGGCTGTTAATGTAAATTCAAGTCCAGTTAATACTTTTATCGTGAGAAATCCTAGATGGCCATATATTTCGTTCTTTGCTGCAGTGCTCCAACTAGATCGCATGATGACTAGTTGATAGTTGTATCGGCCAAGACGTTTTGATGTCTACATAATGGAATTCTGTATACTATGCAAACAAGCGATTTATTGAGATGCCAGTTGATTACGATTATGCCTATGTTGGAAATGAATACGTGTAATAAATTGTCGTCTGATCGTCTCTCGAGCTTCGTCTCCAATTGGATACGTTCCAATACTCGTGCACCAATCAGGGTGGTTTTTACATGCAACAATAATATCTTGAGGAAAAAGAACAGTCACACGTCATTCGCTATATTAATCAGTACATGCACTATTAACTGTGCCAAGAACATTAACTAACATCATGAGCTCAAGATTTAGCTCTTACATCCATGCACCTTGGGTAGATGAAAGGTGAAAGAACGAACTTTCTTTTCAAAGAATTAAAAATTATGAACGCTGGCCCGTCTAACATTCTCCCCTTTCTATCTCTCTCTCATCTTGCATACCTAATCTTTTCATTCCCATATGTACTTTAGGTATTTAGGCATGCAATATTATAGAGGTAATATAACAGCATACATTTATAAAACATGTATATCATAATTCACATTTCTTCTTCTTCTTCATGTACCTTGCCTAGTGGCGTAGGAGATCATGTCTCTCCACTACTTCCTGTTTCCAGTACAATTTATCAATTCTGTTGTTGACTTCTTTCCATGCCACGATGTCCAACTGTCCAGTATTAGCTCTCTTTGTCTTGCCCTATCTCCTTCTCCCTCAATCTTACCTGTTGTTAACAAAGACAACAACCAAAAAGCTACAAACTTCCTTAAATGGGTGCTTGCGTAGAACAGAAGGATTAAAATGGTATGACAAGGTTACCAATGTGGAACTGATGACAAGAACCAGACAAGTGCCAGTGGAATAAGAGATGAGAAGAAAATGATGGCGATGGATAGGACACACACTAAGGCAACGTGTTGATAGCATTACAAGGCAATCCTTGTTCTGGAACCTGTAGTGAAGTCTGAATCATATCTCGGCATCATTCAAAATTTATCACCGCGCAAACCCCGTGGATATAACTGACCAATGAAACGCCAGCTTGGTACAAGTAGTGTCAGAAGATACGCTAGACATAGAGGAAACAAAATGTAGATGTTAATGATATTTCGGAAGGTAGTGTGTACCTGGATCATGGAGTACCTGGATAAAGAAGGACCCAATTCGATAATAGGGATCATTAGCTTTAGGCAGGTAGCAATAGATTCACTTGATGTATTGTAGAGCCGAAGTTATTATGAATAGAAGACAGCGGAGCATGAACCATGTTGTGTTTTTCCCTGTTTCGGCTGCTCCAGTGAATAGTCTGATAAACTATAGAATAATGTGGATAGGCATAGTGATAGAGCTCATGCATATGAGCAAAATAAGCCAAGATGGAGGAAATCGGTGCAGAAATACGAATTGCAGAACTATTTTAGATTTACTGTGTAAGCACACCTTGCCTTGCCTACACGATTCTGGATGCATCCAAACGTAATTTCGGCCTGTTGTTATCTCGTACATCCGCAGGTCCACTATATAAGGGGAGAGAACGAATGCAACACACTCGCTGCCTAATTCAAACTACAGACATAGAGCACAACATTTGTATCACCTCCGTTGCCATCTGCAGAAGTGTGAGCAGACTGTGTAACCATTGAAAGCCTGTCTGTGATTGAGGGTAAGCGAGATGTCAATTAAATATATATATATGTAAATGTATTATCAATGTGTGCTTAGAGAATATTGGTATGTGCAGAATCATTGTGCTATTTCTGGAGGAAAACCCGAAGTGTGTAGGTTTAGTTTAATTGTGTAATAAATATGTAGAACGAATGCATTGAGGTAGTTGGTACTGGAAAGCGTGTTAAAGATATTTATGCTTGCTGGAAAGGACTATCCAAACTGGACAAAGGAATGGCTATGACAGATTGATTTTCTGTATTATTTGATATATTGCACAATGATTACCATAAGGCCTACATGAATTTATAGAAACAAATCATGGACAAAACTGTAACAAGGGAATTACTTAACTATTGTGCTAGAACTGGAACGAATTGTGTTATTCATGACTTACTATGTCTCTTGCGATTCACCACAGCTTGTCTGAACTGTCTCATTATACCTCCTGGCTGGCTAAGGTGACAATGAGCGATACTACGTACATTGTATTTATTGTTTCAGGTTATATTCTGCCCTGAGTGTCATACAAAACCTATAGTGACCAACGTAGCAAATATATGTTCAAGTTTGTAAGAGCTTTTGCCAGTATTAACTGTGTCATCTTGACGAGTGGAGGACCCGCAGTGGTGGGGTTCTATCCAATTATACTGCTGTACGAGGCCTAGGAAGGACTTTGTTTCAGATAAGTAGCTCAGTGTTGGGCTACTTCAACTTTCAAATACCATATACATAAACCCACCTACGAATAAACTATGTGATGATGAAAACACTGTGGTGTATATAGAAGACATTTGACAGTCATATGAGTCATAAAGTAACATTTATATTCATCTTTACAAGAAAGCACAAAAATAGACAGATTCCATCTGTAAGCAAGAAAACAGTGAATATGAAAGTGACCTATAATTTATTTTGCAAACAATTGAATTTTATTTGAAAATTAACAAAGAATAAAGAAGAAACGATCTTGTATATAAATAAATTGTATCCAGAGTCTTTAGTGAATTATTTAAATTTGGTTTAACGTTCTTGTTGGGTAGTTAATTAACCCTAGCAGAGTCATTGTCTAATGTTGGTCTGGAGAGGAGCCCATAGGAATCTAGATAGTACATTACCATCTCATCTAGGAACCTATACAGCTTGACTATACCTTTGATGTCGAAACACCATTACTCTTTTCAGAGAATGGGGTATTTCTTATAAGACCAGTCTTTTATCTGGCACTATCCTGGTATCATCTGATACATCTATTTGTCCAGGAATATCTCACTATCATTATATCTGTCCTCTCGCTACAGAGCCCCCAGGGCAAGAGAGGCAGAGGTAGACCACAAAGCACACGGAGAAGAGAGCTGGAAACGGAAGTGAAAATGACACACACACATATATATATATATATATATATATATATATATATATATATATATATATATATATATATATATATATATATATATATATCTATATATATATATACATACACATGTATATATATGGCTATAGGTCCAAAACTCAGTGGAATGTGTTGCATGCCACCACCGCTCTAAAGCATTCATGAATGACACAACAATTTTGACATCAGATGAACTCCAGGCCCGGAGAATGTTAGCATGCCTGGATAAACTAGTCAGCTGGTGCAGAATGTGCTTCAAACCTTAGAAGTCGACAAGCCTATCAGCCAAGAAATGGAAGATAGCGGAGGTCACATTCATGGTTTCCCACCAAATAATCCCTACTGTCATTGAGGAACCTGTTAAAAGCCTTGGCAGGGTGTACGATGCTTCATTGAAAGACTCGAAGGCAATGCACCTGACAATAGAAATGGCAGCCAGAGGGTTTCAGATCATAGACCAAAGCAGACTCCTAGGAACGTTCAAACTGTGGAGCCTCCAGTTCATGTAGATACCTAAGTTGCTGTGGCCACTGCTTATATATGAAATAAGCACAAGTACAGTGGAAGCTATAGAGTAGAAGGTCAACATGTTCATGAGGAAATGGCTACCAGGTCTGTCAGACGAATCACTGTACAGCAAAGAGCCAAAACTTGCTCTTTCTTTCAAGTCAGTTGCTGAAGTGGGAAAGGCGAGGCTCACAATGATGCTGCGCTAGTCAGCAGATGACGTGGTTAAGTCCATTCAGCCACCACTGGAAATGGAAAGGAAGTGGAAAGTGGAGGACGCTGTTGATGTTGCCCAAGAGTCGCTAAAGCTAAGGGAGGTAATCAGATACATACAGACGAATAGACGTGGATTTGGCCATGGAGACATCCAAGGCATCAAGCAGCGAGCGCAGAGACATGGTAGTTCAGGAGATACGAGGAGCTGAAAATGATAACAGTTGCAAAGAGCGATGCAACAGGCCCAACAAAGCCACTGGACTACATGGGAAGAAGCCCTGCAAAAGTCCTTGACATGAGATGATATATGGCATATGGCACCTCTTAGGCTCAGCTTCATTATTAGATCAATATATGACCTCCTGCCATCGGCCACAAACCTTATAAGATGGGGAAATTCGGATCATGAGCAGTGCCCCCTGTGCCAAGAGAGGGAGACACTTGAATACGTACCTTCAGCTTGTAAGGTGCTAAGTGAGCTGGCTGCGTCAATAGACCGGCCAGGATGAAGGCGAATAGCAAAATCAGGCCGAGCACCGAAAATACATACTTTCTGCGAGCAGGAAAGTCAGCACACCCCAAACCGAGTAAATCAGGTAGCAGTTTGCCATCTCTTCTTGACTGGGCAAATTATTGGGGAATTGGCGGTAGACCTACCTGGACGAATGCCATGTCCAGAAAGTATCAGAAAATCTTGAAGACGGCCGGATATAGCGCTGGATTCTTCATCATCGCAGCAGGTTAAATTGATTGAACTGACCGTGCCATTTGATTCAAGATTGGACGAGCAACATTCGTTCAAAGCGGCACAGTTTAATGATCTGGCTGCTAATCTGAGACACGATTGGTTCACTGCAATGGTCATGGTTGATGAGGTGGGCGCAAAAGGGCCCGTGGCTGCGTCAGTGTATGATTTATTGAAATTATTGGGGCTGAGGGGACAGTCGAAAACAGGGGACTGAAGAGACTTAGTGAAACTGCAGAAAAGGCTTCATGCTGGCCGTGGAACAAACGCAATGGGCTATGGAACTCGAGACAGTAAAATCTAGCCCCACATGCGGTATAAGAAACTCCCTGATATTCAAATTTTTTAAAGTCCGCAGTACATTGACTTTTTCGTTGTATTGATGAAAGGACGGCGGCTCTACAGGTAACCAGCGGTGTATTATATGTGGTGTCAGGGGCAGTTATATTTTTGTTGCTAGATCGTAATGGCTTCACGCTCCGTCGACTTCACGCAGGTGTGTCAGTGGTGTGCTGCGGAACAACCGCAATAATTTGTCTTCACTTTGTTACTTTCACAATTGCCTCTGGCGGGCAGAATTGTGGATTTTAAAGCTGCAACCAAGGTGGAATGGGTTCATCTTCTACACAAGACAACAGGAGGCTGAGACACTTGGGATAATGACCCAAAGGCCCCGACCCCTAACTGTGTAAAGGAGAATAAGGGGCCGAAACATTTGATCGATGGGGGGACCACATCTGATAATGCCTCCTGTTGTATCGCTCTGTATAGAGTTTCTTAACTTATATATATATATATATATATATATATATATATATATATATATATATATATATATATATATATATATATATATATATATATATATATATATGTGGAAAGCCGCGCTGGTGTAATGGTTACCACATTGCGCTGGCGATCAGGTGTTCAAGGTTTAAGCCCGGGCGTGAGCATTTGAAGATGTGTCATCGACCGGGATTTTGACTGAATATCCTGAACGGCTCCTGAAGTACACCCTCTGTTGATGGGAAGGAGCAAAGCTCCTGATCGGGTTGGAAGGAAAGTCCACAGGCTTCCCAGCCTCGCAATGAGATGTCATTGGGCCGAAGGGCTGAAAGCCCAAGTGCCGCTGGTTAAGAAAAAAATATATATATATATATAATGCAAAATATAAAATGAACGTAGTAGAACTGACCCTAATAAATGTCTTCTTCTTCTTCTTCTTCCGTCCTTAGCCACCGACCGTCAAAGCAGTCAGTGGCCATTACGCCTAGTGGCGTCTTAGGGCAACAGCAGATAGGTTTTCTTTGCCATTGTTTCCCATCACGCCTATTGGCGTCTTTAGGGCAACGGCAAATCAATCCATTTGCTGTTGTTTCCGTAATCGAAGTGACTGGCAAACGGGTGATCAGCCCGTTGGTACTAATAAATGTATGGTTAAGAATTATATCCACGGACTGGATTCACAGAAACCGACCGTCAAATGCCGGGCAGCTGTTTAAGATGCATTAGACCTACATGTGAGTAAGGTGTCTAACTGGGTGCATGTCACGCGTAAGGGTAGAGAAAGGTCAACCCAAATCAACTGCTCGAGTTAAAAAAAAAGAATGTAGATTGATTTTCTTGCAGTACTGTAATAGTGATGGTATTTGTTATGAATTAATAATTTATAATGTATTTATGTATATATACATGCTTCCATATACGTCACACCGTTGGTATTTCGTGCAGGGACAAAGTGAAAAATGTCCAGGTGATGTCACTTGATAGCCTTCAAAACATGTATACACTGCTTACACATTAATCCAGCAACGAGGAAGATGAAGCTACCGATTACACTAAGTGGTGACTCTCTCTCTCTCTCTCTCTCTCTCTCTCTCTCTCTCTCTCTGTCGCAACCCCTCGGATTTGGGGGGAGGGGGGAGAAGCTTTTAGAACAAGCCGAAAGAACACCAGGACAAAGGCAGTTGAGGACTGTTACCTCAAGGGCTCATTCTCAGATATATATGCACACACACACCTCAAATTAACCCGCTTGAGATTGAGCTAAGTACTCTATATAGGCGATAACCAAGCACACTATTTGTTTGTCATATTTGACAAGTTACCGGTAGCCTCTGTGGTCTTGAGTTCAAGCGACGCTATAGATCTCTAGCGTGCCGTGAGAAGATTGTTTGCTTTGTACAAGCATGCGACGGTACACCGTTTAGTCAAGACTGCTCAACTGGAAGTAGAGGTTCGCATGATCAACGAAGCCCCCGTCATTTTGGTGCGTAGAGCCACAGGACCTTCCTAAAAAAACTGTACTTATTACAGCTGCACCTTGATTCTCCTTTTTGACGGTGTGGTTTCACATGCTGTTTATAAAGCGTAAACATACCTGACACGCCCAGTTGGAGACCTGTAACGTATCTTGTCATTTGATACAGAAGAATATGTAATCTGATCGCTGGTAATATCTCCTCATTGACAATAAAGAAAATAATACACAAACAGGGTTATGTTGCAGGTACTCGTAGAAAATAAAGAAGTAGACAACAGAAAAACAACAGAAGTGATAGGCTTGCACGAACGTCCGAAAAGCACCACAGTCTCGCTACAGGAGTGAATCGTGACTAACATCACTGCCAATTAGTTTTTGTTAGACATTTTCGCTTGCACGCACATGTTTTTTCACTCAAGAAACATCCAATCAGAAGAAGCGCACATGTTTCTTCGTTCAAGAAACATCCAATCAGAAGAAGTTACCACAAAAATAGTGCTTCATAGATATTGAACACTAAGCACGACCGCTTAACATAAATACGGAATTTATGATCGAGCAACGACCCAGACTAAATGTTATCTGAGGAAAATGTCACATTACAGTAAGCCAACCTCATCTCATCTCATCCTCGTTGCCTCAGCTATCATTGGGTGTAGAGGTTACGTGTGAAACGCAATGGCTTCAGGGTGGGAACATACAATTAAAAAGTAAGACAAACAGGTGATTGGCTTGTTGTCTCTGAATTTGCCCTTATGATTGCACTTAATCGATATGAAACCTCTGATTCTTTCTGCTTCCTTTCCGGCCTTGAAAATGGGCTTTCATACCTCTTTTATCCAAAGTTTTCATGTTGGACGTATGTTCGAATCTAGGTGTCGAGGATCGCCCATTCCTATTCTACCCGAAGGTATTTGTAGAGGTTACCCTAAATAGGGTTTTAATTTCCTAATTTATCCGTATTTGTAGAGGGCTGCCGGAGAGAGCATCTGAAGACACGCAACCTCTGGCTTGTAGTTTATAACTGGAAGGGCCCGTAGTCGGGAACACCACTCTCAGTCGTTCGAGACTGGATCAGGGCCCATCCAAAAACCTCGTCATAGCCTTACCGCGAGAGTAATCGTAAAACAACTACGCACTTCTAATTGAAGTGGCGGTGCGCCATCTTGCTGAAAGAACACGCACGACTGCATGTCCTCAAGCTGACGTGCAGCACACAATTCAAGAATATCTAAGTAATATGTAATCTTCACAGTGTTTTCACAGAAGAACAACTGGTCCAATCACACGGGCATTGGAGAGAGCACATCAAACCTTTATCTTTGGATTGTTCCCTGTCGTGTTCAATAAATTCATACGAATTTCTGATCCCTATATAAGGCAATTGTGCCTTTTAATTTAACCAGACAAAACGTCTTGAGTTGTGTTAGCAACTACCGCAAACCATTTTAAAATAACTCCTATAATAATGAATTTATTAATGCTTATAATGACGTGAATAATTTATAGACACCCTGTATACCATATTGCGTCGCGACGTACGGTTCTTCAGGTGGAAAGGGTAAACTCTCGACGCATTTAGCGCAACGGTGTCGTGATCTTTCACAATTTATTGGGGCATACGAGATTTTACGAGAAGGTCTCTCAGTTATAAAATTACAAGCTCTCTTATCGTCAAATTCCAAAGCTGACAGGGGTTGGGGTACAGGTTTATTCACTTCCTATTGTCTTTGGTGTCGTCATTTCTTTCCTTTTCTCCACGCATGCCACATATACGAATATTTTGTAAGAGTAATTTTGTCTTCCTATGCACTTTTAGCATCACATTTACTCGCTTTTATTTCGTGATTATATATACCCTTCAAAAGAAGTTAAGGACCTGTAGGTGAAAATGACCCAAAAATAATAAAAAATTATATTTCATAACCAATTAATCTGACATTGATTTTTCTCGAACGACAAACATTCAACACGTGCTGTATGGGCCACCAGCATACCGTGTGGCTAGTGTTCAGCTCAGCAAGCTTACTTACGTAGTCGTTCCCCTTCTACCGTGAGGTGTAGAGGTTTGGAAGAGAGAGCGCCAGACTATCCTATCGGCTGTCTTCCTCCTGGCCTGGTTCCATTCTAGTCCTCGGTCCTTCAAAGATTGTCTAATGTTGTCCTCCCAGCGGACTCTGGGTCGTCCTGGGGGTCTGGTTCCTTGGCTCTTTGTTTCCCATGCTTGTCGTGGTAGCCGATCTTCTCCCATTCTGCAGACATGGCCAAACCATCTTAGTTGGGACTGTTCTACTTGGGTCGGCAGGGGGTGGGATTTAAGGCCTTGACGTATTGTCTGGTTGCGTACCATGTCTCTTCTTGTTAGTTCAACCACCTTCCTCAGATACCTCATTTCTGAGGTCTGGATCTGGCTTTTGTGGGTTGTAGTCATTGCCCATGACTCGCATCCATATGTCAAGACTGGGACATAGGTGGAGCGGTGTAACAACTCGAAGTCGTTCAAACGATAGAGTAGTCGATCTATCTCTCATATAATAAATGTATGTTGCAATCAGATAGTATTGCTATCACCACTGCTGTAAGCGTAAATCTGTTGCAAACTAATGTTGTTATCGAAATCAGGATTGCAATTGGAAAACTATGATTGGAAACCAGGATTGCTATATAAATATCAAATATCACGCCACACAGGCTAATTATCCGTAGGTGTACTGCTGTGTTGGGACCGTGTCTGGAATGTTTGAAGGGTGTGTAGAAACAGTCACTCACACCACGATAGCTCACTACTAACGTATAATAATTCATCAGGAAGGACGGCTAAGATACTCCTCACCATCAGCGCTATCATATAATAATGGATCCTTTAGCAAACGGTTATCATCACCGTGCTACATCTTATCTGCAGAGCAAATCACAACATAATCACTAAGAAATCACGCCTGTACCTGAATCATACCCACTGGTACACATCTTAAATAAAAAACACTCCACATCTTCACCCAGTACACTCGCTCGAAAAACACACATCTCTCACTCGCTCAAACTCTTCATCAAATTATTCTTTCCCAGAACACCCCAGCCAATCACACATGCGTGGGGCTAACTCCCCGAGAACTTTCGCTCACAGCTCAAAATAGCTTAGAAAATCCATCTCTCGCGGAAATTCAACTGGAGTGAGAAGCGTTCTGAATCTCGAAGATTCTGATACCAGACGCTCGTTAATTTTTAAATAAACGGCTAGACAATTGCTGTTCAAGTGGGATAACCACTATAATCTCTTACTCATCCCGGACTTATAACGATTAATGAACTTGCATAGATTTGGACTCAACAAGCGGTATACAGCTATCTTCGTTTTCTTACCAACCTCTCTCTTGCTGAGGAATCCTCGATTTATGGCCTTAAAAAGTCTCCCAGCTGCTGCTTTTCGAGTGGCCAACTCTTCGTTGATGCCTCCCTTTCGGTCAATAATAGCTCCGAGGTATTTAAAGTGGTCTACTTACTCCAGGACCTGTTCTCCCAGCTTAATCTGATGTCTTCTTTCTTCTCGTGATATCACCATGGATTTTGTTTTAGAGCTGCTTATGACCATCCCTCTCTTCTCCAGCTCTTCCTTCCAGACTTGCAGGTTGAATTGGAGATGTGCCTCTGATTTAGCAATCAGGGCAACATCATCAGCAAATGCCAGCTCCGAAATACAGACCTGTCTCATCTTCCAGTACCCCACTGAATACTTTCTTGTTCTCTCCTTACATGCCTTGATGACATCGTCCATGAGGAGTATGAAAAGGTAAGGTGACTGGATATCACCTTGTCTTACACCAGTGGTGGTCCTGAACTCTTCTGACTTATTCTTTGCTGTCCTCACATAATTTCTGCAAGACTTGTAGAAGCTCTGTATAGCATGAATCAGAGGTGGTTGAATGTTCTTCCTTGCCAAACAATCCCAAAGTTTGCTCCAGGGGACCCTGTTGATGCGTGATGTAAATAATGTCCTCAAGAATATCCTCTAGATAATAAAGGTTTTCTAAACCTAGTTCATTTAACAAAGTAGCAAGTAATGGTCCTTGGTACATGCATCAACCGATGCAGTACAATGCAGCGACATGTGAGCTGGGAAAGAACATCTCGTGACGACGACTTTCGGAGACAGGCTATGAATCGAAATCGCTCACGACCCAAAATCGATAGAGTTAATGAAAAAGTCAATTTACCTTGCTTTCATGAAATACACAGAAATATCACGCCTCCCGACATGTGGGAAAACACTAGAGGTATTATCTCGACTAAACGAAATATCCATAAGAGGACTACACATCCCTGACAGAACAAAAATAGCGGAGATCCCCTCTTCAACGAGGCATCTCTTTCGCCATTCCAAATCGCTCACTCCCACTAGTGGTGGGCGGAAACTTAACTGCATTCGATACCAACGCGAGAAGACAAATGCTTACCGAGAAAAGTGACTATAAATTACAAGCAGTTGTTGCCCTTGCGTTATAAAACAGATATTGAAATAAAACGATGTTGCGAGAATTTATCACGCAACATATCACCACCTCCTCCCGATAAAAAAAAAAATGTGGAACATATTTTTTTTTTCAATATCAAAGAGCAAGCGATAAGCGGCTCAAAACGCACGAATTATGCGCTGATAATTAACTAAATTGCCAAACAATAGGCTAATTATAGAGTGTCTGGTGAGGATATACCTCAACAGAAAAATAAATATGTCTCAAAAAAAATATTCACATCGGGGAGGTGTCACCAACACACATCACGTTAGCATGTAAACACAATATACGTATGCAAGTTACTATAATCATCATTAAACAGCATACTCTAATATTGTCTTTAAAAATGGATGTACAAATCTGATAGGAAAATTTAAATAGTACATTCTTTGACATGTAATGACATAAGTACATAGTAAAGTTAAACTACATGACGATCCAGGACATATGCTCTGGTATTCCGAGGGTAAGTACACAATCTAGAACTCGTAAGGTAAGTCCTCAGCTCAACAATGACATTCTGAGAAAGTACAAGCAATATAATGCTAATTAATTAATAACTAATATGCTTCATAAGGTACAATACATTATTAATAATTGTGGCTGTTTAGTAAACTAACGGCCCTTATATTAACTACTCAGTCCTCCTCTATCATTTAAAAAAAACGAACAGAAGAAGATGACAACAAAGCACGATAGTGTGTACATATAAAGTAAGTACAGATGTGCTAATCTATTGTAGAAATATAGGTGTGTTATGACTCTGTAATATATAGAAATATAGGACAGAATTATTAGTTGGAGTCATGTGGGCATCTAGACAAAATGTCAGCCATCACATTATCCGCACCACGGATAGCTCGTACCGTGAAGTGAAAAGGTTGAAGAGCTATAGCATATCGAGTGGATCTCGAACTCTTCAAATTCTTAGTCTGAATAGCTGTAAGAGCTTTCTGATCAGTCTCTAGAATGAAATGTGCGCCCAGGAGGAATCTTTGTAGCTTTAGAATTGACCAAACCATCGCTAACAACTCACGGTCTAAAACCGAGTAGTTCCTCTCTGCCGCATTTAGTTTTCTAGAAATGTACATAACAGGATGCAGAGTATTTGCATATTCTTGCATCAGTGCTGCTCCAATCCCAGTGGATGAAGCATCACTCCGAAGAACAAAAGTCCTATCAAGAGTAGGTAATCTTAAGATGGGAGGAGAAGAAAATATATTCTTGATTTGGTCTAGTGAAGATTGGCATTCTTCAGACCAACGGACCAGATTAGGCGAACCTTTCTTCAACAATGTTGAGAGAGGTGCCATGATCGAAGATAAATTTGGAATAAATCTCCCATAAAATTGAATTAAACCTAAGAGACTCCTAACTTGTTTCTTCGTTTTAGGAACAGAGATGTTCAGTATTTTGGAAGTATTGTGGTCTTCTGTCTTCAAGAGACCATGACCAACACGATGACCCAGGAAAGAGATTTCACCAAAACCAACAAAAGCTTTAGAAGGTTTTGCTGTCAAATTATTCTCACGTAGAGTGGACAGTAAGTCATATAACCCTAAATAGTGATCTTCCCAGGTATCACTGAAGAGACAGATGTCATCTAAGTATGCGATGACATCCGAACGATGTGACAGAATTCGACGCATCATGCGAACGAAAGTGGCAGGGGCGTTCATGAGACCAAAAGGCATAACATTCCATTGAAATAGACCCCTAGGTGTAGAAAAAGCAGTAAGAGGTTTGGCATGCTCTGCTAAAGGCACTTGCCAATAACCTTTAGACAAGTCAAGTTTAGTGAAGAATCTAGAATTAGAAAGTCTAATCAGTAGATCTTCTAACAAAGGCATCGGTTCAGCGTCGAACTTTGTGACCTGATTCAATTTGCGATAATCAACGCAAATTCGTATGTTCTTATCCTTCTTCCGGACAATAACCATGGAAGAAGAATATGGTGAAGTCGATGGTTCAATTATATTTAATTGAATCATTTCATCCAATTCCTTTTCCACTTGCGACTGAAAGTGTATAGGAATAGGATACGGCCTAACCCTAATTGGATTATTGTCGGTAAGAATTATGTCATGTTCTATGACATCTGTGTGTCCAGGAATGTCAGTGAGAACATCCTGAAATGTTTGTAACATCGACGAGACTTGTCGATGTTCGTCACCAGAAAGATTAGGAGAAACAGAAACGTTTTTCCAAGATTCCGTGGAATGTAATGGAACCACTGGGGGGGGAAGGTTGACATCAGAGAAGGTAGCTTCCTCATCCTGAATGACAGACAGGGATGAATAATGACCGTGAGGTGCAGGAGCATCATCCGTTGCCTGGAAAATAGGCAGCAAATAGTCCGGACGTTCGTGAAATTCCGAAAGCATGTTTATGTGGAAAGTTTTATGCTTTCCATCAATATCGACCACATAGTCAACATCGGAAATCCGAGAGACTATTGCATACGGACCTTTCCATGCAATAAGAAGTCTATTTTCCCTACTGGGGAGTAGGACGAATGCTTTGTCACCTGGACAAAGTTGTCGTAGACATCTATTCTTGTTAGCAAACTGCCTTGCCTTCTCTTTAGCAATTTCTGATGAAGCAGTTGCTAGCTAACATGCCTCAATGATCTTTTGTCTAAGAGCAATGACATACTCATTGAGGATTGAGTTTCATCGCTAATATCATCGGCAGTGATGAGATCGTGTAATAAAGACATAGGGCCGCGTGGACGCGCGCCAAAGACAAGTTCGAAGGGAGAAAATCCTGTGTGTTCATTAGGGACTTCTCTATAGGCAAAGAGAGCCGCGGGTAAAACCCTGTCCCAATCTTGAGGATGATCTTCAGTTATCTTACCAAGCAAAGTCTTGAGCGTTCTATTCAGACGCTCAACTAACCCATTAGACATAGGATGGTAGATACTACTGAGAGATCGTTCAATATGTAAGGTAGACATTACCTGTGACATAGTGTCAGATATGAGTTGAGTGCCATGGTCTGACAATATTTCTCTGGGGAACCCCAAGCGAGAAAATATCAACCAAAGAGCATCTGCGATATCTGTAGTAGATATGCTCTTAAGAGGAATAGCCTCTGGCCAACGTGTGCACATATCGACACATGTAAGGATAAACTGGTGTCCTCTGGCCGACTTGACCTTAAAAGGGCCAATAATATCTATGGCCATTTTCTGAAACGGCCGAATAGGAATGTCAGCAGCCTGGATAGGCGCAGCATGTCGTGGTCCTCTAGATTTGACCTCCTGACATACCTTGCATGATCGGCAGTAAATACGAATGTCCTTATTGACAAAAGGCCAAAAGAAAGCCGCAAGGACTCTCGACTTCGTACGGGCAAAACCCATATGTCCAGCACATTGCGAGTCATGAGCATGTTGTAATATTTGGACTCTCATGCTCTTGGGAACAAGAATTTGCGAATGTGCCGACGTAGTCGAATCTTGTACCATACGTACAAGTACGCCGTTTCTCATTGCAATCCAAGATTTTCTATTTGTATCCTGATTCGGATCACCTTTCTTCGCAAGAACGAAGAATTTTTTTAAAGAAGGATCTTCTTCTTGCAATTTTATGAAAGAGTCACGAGTAATTACTAAGTGACTATCTTGGCTATCAACTTCATTATCACTATTCAGTGAAGTTTCGGGTGTTTGTAGAGCTTGTGCTCTTGTAACTACTGCATTTGTAGCTTGCATGTTATTATCTTCCCAAGCAGCAATCTGCAGTGGGGTACACTCCCTAACTCCGTGAATACGACCAATAATAAGGTCCGCAATAGGATTAGGTAAGAGACAAGCATGCACATCTCCAGTAAAGAAAGGAGTGGCAATGCGAATTACAGCAGTAGGATTTTTTTCTAGAGTGCCGCCAAATGTGACACATTTAATAACCCTTCCTGTAGCACAAGATGGATCTACAAGCGATTGTCTAACACCAATAGTGGTGCATCCGGAATCGAAAAGTAGTGAGACCGGAGTATCATTAACAAGACCCTTATGTAGAATTAAAGAACCCCTCCCGTCATGCGCAACAGCAGCAGGAAGAGCGGGAAGTGGGTGACACAACTCAAAGTAGTTATGGTACCCGGTTCGAATAAAGTACTGCATTGGGGGCATTTGTTTGCTCTCTCAAAGTCAAAAGCAGAACTAGTGACAGCGTCAAAGTTTTTACTATCAACAACATGATTACAGGCTCCCTCAGTTTCCTGTTGTACAGCATTAGCCTGCTGATATCTTTTTTTTTTGTGTTGAGATCTACCCCGACTATTATTACCTCTGAAGTTATCAGAGTTATTATTATCTCTGCAGTTATTATTGTCTCTATTGTAATTGTTATACTGGTTCGAATTCCAGTTTCCACGATTACTATCATGTTCACATTGATGCGAACATCTATTTGTTTGGTTCTGAGGTCTTCGGCAGGAATAACCTCTATTACCATATCCTCTTTTGAAATGCTTATAATTATTAGGGTGATAGTAACGACCACTATCAGGTTGTCTCCAATTCTTCGAAGAAGAATCACCATGAAATTGGTTTCCATGATTTTGACAGAAATTACCGCTGCCCTTTCTATCAAAATATTGTTGGGATCTACGAGCAAAGTTTTGACCATACGGAGCTGCCGAAGCAACTGGTAAACCTTCTTTCACCTTAGAGTTACCCATGGTTATGTGTGGGTGCGCAGTTACGTATTGGCAACAGAAATCTTCCATTTCTTTTATTGTTTTAGGTTTACGTTCATGAAGGAAAGCAAGGAAAGACTCATTGACAGACGACATGACTTTGTCTCTAAGTATTAAGTCCATAAGTCCTTCATAAGTTTTTTTCCGTCTTAGATAGTTCAACCCATCGTGAGAAAGTAATGCGTATTCTTGCAATAAACTCGGAGAATTCAACTCCATTTTCAGGTAACATGTTTTTAAATTGTAGACGATAGCCGTCTTCGTTAAGCTGATATTTCTTTAACAAAGCGGCCCTGACAACCTCATAATTGCTCTTGTCAGGTTCATCCACCATATTTAATATACTTAGAGCTTTACCTGTCAGTATCCCTGATAACTGATAAACATATTTTGCTTTGTCTATGTTATGAGCTGTACATGCTTATTCAAATCTGTCCAGATAGAACATTATGTCATCACTGGAAGGACTAAATGTTGGTAACTTAATCTTAAAAGTATCATTATTAGCCTTCCCAGAAGATGAACCCTTGTTTGAATCATTACCATTACTCATGCTCGTCAATTTCAATTTCTCCAACTCTAAAGCTAAGAGTTTTTCTTCATGTTCCATTTTTGCTTTCCTCTCATCAGACTCTCTTTGTAACTTCCTTTCTTCAGCTTGAGCCTGCATTTGAAGTCTTTCATTTTCAGCTTCTTTTTCAAGTCTTTTATTTTCAGCTTCTTTTTCAAGTCTTTTATTCTCAGCCTCTAGCTGTAGCTTTCTTTCCTCAGCTTCTGATTCCCTTTTTTGTTTTTCCATTTCCATTTGGAATCTCTTTTCATCCTCCTGCATCTGCAGTTTCTTTTGTTCAGCTTCCATATGCAGTTTCTTTTGTTCAGCTTCCATTGCTTTATCATATCGAGCAGTTGCAAATTCTTCTAACTTATCACCAGTCTTCCCAAGCAATTTACCCTGCTCAATAAAGTGCTCAAATGTAGACATGTTGTCTAACATATGAGTCCAAAACCTGAAATAATTAACTAATTTATTTCAAACCTAAGTGTAACAAGTCTTAATTAAGCACTTGTATATTCACATCACATTATATTATCCCAGTCTCTGTGGGAAACAAGTCTCCAATCAAAGAACTTGTATATGAAATATCAGCACTCAAATCTTGATCATAAGTGCACTTCTCATTCAATAGTGCACGACACTATTCATCATTCATTTATCATCAGTATAGTAGTAACAGTGCATTAGCATAGCCCATTAACTAATTACTATAACTGTAAACAATGACTATGTAAACACATGCAGAATGTAAACATTGAAAATGTAAACAATACAAACAATGTAAACAATAACAATGTAAACAATAACAAAGATCAGCAACAATACAAAAACTTTCGCAGAAATCAACTAAAAATAAAGCAGAAATTAATGAAATATCACAAAAAATGTGACGATATCTGCGATAGAATTAAACAAAATACATGACACCACAGTGTATAAACAAAAATGTTGTATGAAACTAAATTATAGACAAGAGTAGGCTAACAAATACAAACAAATCACAACAAAACTAAAGAATGTGAAATAATAACGAAAACAATATTAAAACATGTCATCACAGCTAACATAAATAGCAACAGAAGTCGCTTAGCAAATTCCAGTATCGGAAATTTGCAAACCCTACAGAAAACGCTCACAATAGACGACCTCTATGACGTGGCATAATCTAACGGAGACACCACCCAACCGAGAACCCGCTGAAATATAAACATATAAATATACAAATAACATATAAACATATAACATATAGAATGAGATGATACACAGAAGACTCAGCAGAAGTATAAGGGCACAGTTTACATACAAACAGGCCACTTAACTTAAAGGCTTCCAATCGTAGAACAGCAGAAAAACGGATGTCAATCAACGTCCTAAAGAGCGAAGCTCCAACGATGATGGCACATCTGAACTGCTTCCACTGCTAACACGATGGTACAAGAGCTTCTGACATACTGTGTGTTGAGTTGTTTCGGCACTTGACCTTCTAATCCAAAAGTAAGTTGATGGAAATCGGTACTTGGCCTTCTTCAGAAAACAACCCGTTTCAACCGGCACTTGACCTTCTCAAAAAACGACAGCACTGGAACCTTGACAGCAGCAACTTGCTTGACTTGCGTAAAAGATAACAGCAGTCCGAGTTATCCGGCAACATGTAACAACGCCGGGTACTGTCAAATTCTTGTTTCCGTCAAAAAGTTGAAATTTTGACTTTTACCGGGCAACGCCGAGTACTTTGAAAATTTTGAAGATGTTGACTGTATTGAAGAATGTTAATTTCTTGAAGGATGCTGATGAATTCTTGTTGAAAATGAAGTGGGTAAGGGACCCCGTGTTTGCTAGTACCAGAATCAAACCAGCTTATGGCCACCAAATGATGCGTGATGCCATATGATGATGGATGGCATCCGCATGTCTGGTTTTTGTGTAGTGTGTAGATGTGTTCAGTCAAAACAATGTTCATGCAACAATAACAGGGCAATCCACATAGGACGTCAGTAAACTCACGACGTATAAAGTCAATGAGTCTTGAAACAGCCGTTGACGTTTTTCTTCATTATTTATTGTGGACGCCACAGTGACAAAATGGTTACGCAAATGTGTAGGCACATCAAACAGTCATTATCACAGCAACATTCAATACAGCAATAAACGGTAGACAGCATTACAATGATGAGTCAGATGCATGTTATATTTCAAAGTGCTGTAAATGTAGTCAGGTGAACAACTCCATCCTTTCTATAACAGCCAGGAGATAACCAGATGTATGAGATCAGTTCACTCTCCTTAGTTTGACTTCAGCAAGACAGACACGTCTGCCGAAGTATAAATAATGTCCTCAAGAATATCCTCTAGATAATAAAGGTTTTCTAAACCTAGTTCATTTAACAAAGTAGCAAGTAATGGTCCTTGGTACATGCATCAACCGATGCAGTACAATGCAGCGACATGTGAGCTGGGAAAGAACATCTCGTGACGACGACTTTCGGAGACAGGCTATGAATCGAAATCGCTCACGACCCAAAATCGATAGAGTTAATGAAAAAGTCAATTTACCTTGCTTTCATGAAATACACAGAAATATCACGCCTCCCGACATGTGGGAAAACACTAGAGGTATTATCTCGACTAAACGAAATATCCATAAGAGGACTACACATCCCTGACAGAACAAAAAAATAGCGGAGATCCCCTCTTCAACGAGGCATCTCTTTCGCCATTCCAAATCGCTCACTCCCACTAGTGGTGGGCGGAAACCGATCGACAAACAACAAGACAAGTCATGCGCAGTCCAGCGCAAAAATGACCACAGCTCAAAAGTTAACTGCATTCGATACCAACGCGAGAAGACAAATGCTTACCGAGAAAAGTGACTATAAATTACAAGCAGTTGTTGCCCTTGCGTTAATGCGCCGTGTTTGGCGCTTAAAGAATTTATTATTATTATTATTACTTCGGTTCGCTCGGAATCCGCACTGGACCTCATCCAGTTGTGGCTCAGCTAGGCGTCGGAGTCTCTGCTCTAGGATTCTAGAGTAGATTTTACCAGGGACACTGAGAAGGGATTTTCCTCTATGTTTTCCACACTGTCGATTGTCACTCTTTTTGAAAATTGGTGTTATGATTGCAATCTCCCAATCCTTTGGTATGGTCTTGTTTTACCACGCTGCCTGTAGAACCCTTAAGAGTAATAGTTCGCCTGATGCTCCCATGTACTTAACCATTTCTGGTGTTATACCATCATGCCCTGCTGCTTTGCCCATCTTGATTTTCTCCAGTGCTGCCTTCAGTTCTTCCATCTTTATATCATCTTCACCATCATTGGTTTTCTCTTCTGTGCTAGTGGTTATCATTTCTGATGCTTCACCAACCAGGAGTTCTGAGAAATATTCTTTCCATCTTTCCATTACTTCCTTCGGGGCAGTAAGCAATTTGCCTTCCTTGTCCTTTATACATTTGAGAGGGCATTATTTTTCCTTTCTCATGTTCTTTAGGGTCAGCTCAGCAAGCACGATGAAAAAATGCTGCTGAGACGCCAAAATGCGTGATGCATGTGGGAGACCATAGTGTTGGTCTTGAGCTGTACTCACAAAATTGTCTTTATAAGCACCACAAGTGCTGCATAACCATTGCACAACAATATGCCTCAACGGCGAAAGCTGAGTGTTGTGGATAAAGGAAGAGCCATTGCGTGGTTGCAGGAAGGTCTTACAATCCGAAATGTCGCTCAGAGGCTTGCAGTATCTCATTCAGTTATTGTCAGACTGCAGCAGCGCTTTGCCAGACTGGAATCGTCGAGGAACGGCAACGCACATGTCGTCCTAGAGTCACTTTGCACCCTTAATAAACATGGTCCTTAACTTCTTTTGAAAGGTAGATATATATATATATATATATATATATATATATATATATATATATATATATATATATATAGCTGATTAGAATTGATTTCATTGCACCCCGGGCAAACCCATAGATGCTCAATCTCCCTCAGAAAATATCGAAGAGTATGAAAGCTAACTATTGTCCCGTGTTTCCTGTGTACCGTTAACTTATAAAACTGATTTCATACCATTTAATTTTTTTACTTTATATATATTTGTTTCCGTACCAGTTTTACAGCAGCATCCTCATTTATTGTTATATAACTACTGCAGCTAGCTGCTTGTATACACGACGGATGCATCCTCTTATACGTTCATCTCTGCTAACCTTACGTGTGTTGCCAAATTCCAGCAACATTAGACTGGTTGATTCTTAAATTTCAGTGTCGTTCTCTAACAGGTGATCATTAAATGTCTTTAGTATTTCTCCCTCATCCATATGTAATGTCCCCACTGTGGGTGCTGTGGGTGCTCTCGAAGCTAGTCTGCTAGCTTTCTCTTTGTCACATATCCCCGTATGACCAGGACAGTAGATCCACGACAGCTTCTGAAGATTCGGGGCTTCTATGGATGTTTTCCGTTCATGCCATCCATTTTGCACCTTCCGTAGTTTGGGCCGAGCATCTGCCACAATAACTGCCCTTATTCAGGGAGTTTTATACAGCACCTCAGGGCTACAGTAGCTCCATCTATCTCCATTCTCATGTTGGAGGTTTTTGAAATATAAGCTCCGCTTTCCTCAACGACGATCCTGACCTTTACTTTAGCTGAGAAGCCCCACCCTGGGTTCTCAGTACGGAGTAAGACCAATTATTGGACCCAATCGCATCATCTTCCCCGGCATGATCACTTATCAATGGATTAATTTGCAACTCTGCTTTCCCATTGCCCCACGCTCTGTACTCCATGCCAAGGCTGGTGATGATTTGTTTCTGTAACTGTCTTTTTTCTCTTGTTGATGTGATCACTGGCCCAATACAGTATACATGTTGTTAGATGTGTAGTGCGAGCGTATGATGAATTGAGTGTGGGTGCGAATGAAGACGCGAATGTGTTTAGGCTCGTATAGATGTAGATCCTGCAACCCATACTCTCACATGCAGTAATCAAGGATGCTTTGACACTGCAGGCATGTTTCAAGACATTTATTGACGGGAACACACATAATATCAACAGGAACAGTCAGTGTAACAAGGTCATGCTGACCTGACATCGATAGGTATACATTTGGCATTCAAAAAAGGTAAACATCAGAATAGACGTGCATGGTCAATAGCAAAGTTCTTCAATAATGACAGTTCGTAGCGTCGCCCTTGGCGTCTCTGACTAAACGCGTCAGATGCCTTAGTCACTTGGACACATAGGTGCAACTTGGCACTCCCCGCCAATTGCACATATCAGGCTGTAGTATAACAGCCGAAAGCACAGGCCTCGTTCTGACGTCGGCCGTGTACTTCTGTTAAATAGGTTATCATCAACCCTGCAGTAATACTTATTGTAGATATGAACTCCGCCAATCTGCGGCTCCCACAATATATCTTCGTCACTGGATTTCTGGACAATATAAGACTAACAGTCTTGGATGGCTACCTCGAGCACAAATATATAAGTTCTGAAATGGCGGATCAGTGAGCTGCTGTTCACCCTAGGTAATCCTTTACATGTTCTGCCACCGAAAAGCGTAATAATGCATAAAGGTCGGTATTACCTGGAAAATGAATCCTCAGAACTAAACAAGGAATTCTGTCGTCATCCCGACGCACAGAGATTCACTGGGGAAAACTGCCATAGCAGTTACTTCGAAGATTCTCCCCGAAAAACAATGGACTCTTGGTCCCTTCAGAAAAACAGGACCTCCCGGCTTCCCGGAAGTATATCTCACTCCCGCTTAAAAAACCTTCCCATAGGCCCACGCCGAACTGTCAACCTCTGACCCTAAAGGTCAAACACAATGAATGAATAAACAAGGGAAGACAACCCCTAATCAACCTGACATCGCAGGTAAAGACACAATTATTCTTATGATACAAACATAAGCAAATAACTTGACAGATGACTCCGTCGAAAATGACAGCAACATTACTACCACCCCCCTGTAAAAAAAAAAATGCAATTTTTTTTTTTTTAATATGTTCATGAGCAAGATAGCACCAGTATCACTTCTGTGCTCATGCAAACAATGAACCTAATATCAGGTACAATAGAAGAGGGTACAAATCATCTCCCAACATAGGAGAAAATATTTCCTTTAAGCCAAACAAACTAAGGGATACCATTCAAGAAACCTAAGTTGCTGGCAATACCAATCATATATCAAACATTACTAAAAAATATATAACCATAGCAATATACAAATGTCAATGCTATTTTAGCAACATATCACTGATGGATGGACAAAATGAAATTTGTTAAATTATCTAAACATCATCCAAATACATTTGTATTACAACATATTATGATATTAAGGACAGACCTAAGTCTGAAAAAATATCAGGAAAAACTAGGACACAAGATTTAACTGGAATCATGTGGGCATCTAGACAATATGTCCGCCATCACATTATCCGAACCACGGATAGCTCGCACCGTGAAATGGAAAGGCTGAAGAGCAATAGCATAACGAGTAGATCTCGAGCTCTTCAAATCCTTACTTTGCATAGCCGTAAGAGCTTTTTGGTCGGTTTCCATAAAGAAATGCGCGCCCAGAAGGAACCTTTGTAGCTTAAGAATGGACCAAACCATAGCCAACAATTCACGGTCCAAAACCGAGTAATTCCTTTCTGCCGCATTCAGCTTCCTAGAAATATACATTACAGGATGCAGAGTTCCTGAATATTCCTGCATTAGTGCCGCTCCAATGCCAGTGGAAGAGGCATCACTACGAAGGACAAAAGTCTTATCAATCGTCGGTAGTCTTAAGATAGGATGAGATGAGAACAAATTCTTAACCTGATCCAATGAAGATTGGCATTCTTGGGACCAACGCACCATATTAGGAGAACCTTTTTTCAATAACGTTGAAAGTGGTGCCATAATGGAGGACAGATTCTCAATGAATCTTCCATAGAATTGTATCAATCCCAAGAGACTACGCACTTGCTTTTTTGTCTTCGGAACCGAGATATTTAATATCTTTGAAATGTTTTGGTCCTCTGTCTTCAACAGACCATGACCAACTCGATGACCTAGGAAGGAAATTTCACTAAACCCAACAAAAGCTTTAGAGGGTTTAGCAGTCAAACTATGCTCACGTAGAGTAGATAGCAATTCCTTTAGACCCACGTAGTGTTCTTCCCAAGTATCGCTGAAAAGACAGATGTCGTCTAAATATGCAATGACATCTGCACGATCTGATAGAATTCGTCGCATCATGCGTACGAAAGTCGCTGGGGCGTTCATAAGCCCGAAAGGCATAAAATTCCATTGAAACAGACCCCTAGGTGTCGAAAAAGCAGTGAGAGGTTTGGCGTGTTCCGTCAGTGGGACTTGCCAATAACCTTTCGACAAGTCTAGTTTAGTAAAGAATTTAGCTTTAGAAAGTCTAATAAGTAGATCATCTAATAACGGCATAGGTTCAGCATCGAACTTCGTAACTTGATTTAATTTGCGATAATCAACGCAAAGACGTATGTTATTGTCTTTCTTTCGAACAATAACTATTGACGAAGAATAAGCTGAAGTGGATGGTTCAATTATTTGTAGTTGAATCATTTCATCCAATTCTTTCTCGACTTGTGCTTGAAAATGAATAGGTATTGGGTATGGTCTTACTCTGATCGGATTACGATCAGTAAGTATGATGTCATGTTCTATGACATCTGTGTGTCCAGGAATGTCGGTAAGGACATCCTGATATGATTGTAACGTAGAGGATACTTGACGTTGTTCCTCAAAAGACAAGTTGGAAGAGACTGTAACGTCTCTCCACGATTCCGTTGAAGTAAGTGGAATCGTAGGAAGAGGTAAGTTCACGTCAGAAAAAATAGTTTCCTCATTCTGTATAACAGACAGGGATGAGATGTGACCATGTTGGACTGGAGAGTCGTCCGTCGCCTGGAAAATAGGCTGTAAATAGTCTGGACGTTCAATAAACTCTGTTAGCATATTTATATGGAAGGTTTTATGCCTTCCATCCACATCGACAATATAGTCGACATCAGAAATGTTCGAGACTATAGTGTATGGACCCTTCCAAGAAATGAGAAGTCTATTCTCTCTTGAGGGCAGTAAGACATATGCTTTGTCTCCAGGACAAAGTTGACGTAGGCGTCTTTTCTTATTAGCAAATCGCCTAGCTTTTTCTTTCGCAAATTCGGAGATGAAGTTGCTAACCTGCACGATTCGATAATCTTTTCTCTAAGAGCTATAACATATTCATATGACGATTGTGTATCATCGTCAATATTATCGGAAGTTATCAAATCGTGTAACAAGGACATCGGCCCGCGCGGTTGCGCGCCAAAGACAAGTTCGAAAGGAGAAAACCCTGTATGCTCGTTGGGAACCTCTCTATAGGCAAAGAGGACTGCAGGTAAAACCCTGTCCCAATCTTCAGGATGATCCTCCGTTATCTTGCCAAGTAAGTTCTTTAGTGTCCTGTTAAGACGTTCTACCAATCCATTGGACATTGGATGATAAATACTACTGAGAGACCTTTTAATGTCTAGCGTAGCCATTACCTGAGACATAACGTCCGAAATTAACTGAGTGCCGTGATCCGACAGTATTTCTCCGGGGAATCCCAGACGAGAAAATACGAGCCAAAGAGCATCAGCGATATCGACAGTTGATATGCTCTTCAGAGGAATAGCCTCTGGCCAACGCGTGCACATGTCCACGCAAGTGAGGATAAATTGGTGTCCTCTGGCTGACTTAATTTTGAACGGACCAATGATGTCTATAGCCATTTTCTGAAACGGCCGAATCGGAATATCTGCAGCCTGAATAGGAGCAGCATGTCTCGGACCCCTGGACTTGACCTCTTGACAAATTTTGCAAGATCGGCAATAAATTCGGATGTCTTTATTCACGAATGGCCAAAAAAAAGACGCAAGGACTCTAGTTTTAGTTCTGGAAAAACCCATGTGTCCAGCACACTGAGAATCGTGTGCATGCCGAAGAATTAAGGCTCTCATACACTTAGGCACAAGAATTTGCGAATGCATAGACTTGTCCGAGTGTTGTACCATTCGTACCAATATACCATTCTTCATAGTAATATACGATTTGTGTGATTCGTATTTTGATTGGGATCCCCTTTCTTTGCAAGAAGGAAGTATTTCTTCAAAGAAGGATCCTCTTCTTGACGTTTAACAAACGAGTCATGGGAAATCACCAAGTGCTCGTCTTGGCTATCAACTTCATTACTATTATCAGATGAAGTTGGGGGATTAAGAGCTTGAGCTCTTGTCACCACTGCATTGACCGTTTGAATGTTTTTTTCTTCCCAACTAGAAATTTGTTGCGGGGTGCATTCCTTAACCCCATGAATACGACCGATTATAAGATCCGCAATAGGATTAGGAAGAAGACATGCATGGACATCTCCTGTGAAGAAAGGAGTGTCAATCCTAATAATAGCAGTAGGATAACTTTCCATAGTACCACCAAATGTAACACATTTGATTGTTTTTCCAGTGGCACAGCAAGGATCTATCAGAGACTCCTTAACCCCGACGGTAGTACATCCCGAATCGAAAAGTACTGAGACTAGCCTATCATTTATTAGACCTTTATCTAAGATGAGAGATCCTCTCCCATCATGCGCAACTGTAGCAGGTAGAGCAGGAAGAGGGTGACCACAACTTAGCGTAGATACAGTTGATGAGTCAAACAATGTTAAGCATTGGGGGCATTCAGTTGCTCTCCCAAAATCGAAAGCACAACCAGTGATAGCCCTAGAGTTACCACTATCATTTACTGTATTACAGGCTCCATCAAACTCTTGTTGCGCAGAGTTTGCCTGTTGGTAAGGTCTTTTCTTGTTAAACCTAGGTCTACCTCGATTATCATTTCCCCTGTAATTATTTCGACTATCATTTCCCCTGTAATTGTTATCATATTGCCTATTGTAATCATCATTCCGGTTTGAATCCCGGTTTCTAAATTCACCATCGTCATAATCTTGACGTCGAGAATGATTACCTCGAAAATTTGAATAATTATTATTTGGATAGCCTTTGCGAAAGTGTCTCAAATTATTACCACTAAAATTACGAGAACTACCATCTTGTCTCCACTGCATAGACGAAGAACCATCATGTGTTGGATTATTCCGCTTCTGAGTGTAATTTTGATTACTTCCCCTATTCCAATTATGTTGAGCACCCTGAAATTTTTTTTTGAAATTAGGGCCATATGGTGTTGCCGAAGCAGCTGGCAACCCTTCTTTCACTTTAGAATTGCTAACTGTAGCATGGGGATGTGCTGTGGCATACTGACAACAGTATTCCTCCATTTCTTTTAAGTTTTTAGGCTTACGCTCATGAAGGAATGCAAGAAAAGAATCATTAACAGATGACAAAACCTTATCTCGCAATAATAAGTCCATTAGACCTTCATATGTTTTCTCAATCTGAGACAACTCAACCCATCGTGTAAATGTACGACGTATCTTTGTAACAAAATCAGAGAAATCTACTCCATTTTCTGGCAACATTGTCCTAAAACGAAGACGATAGTCTTCTTGTTTTAGTTGATATTTTTTTTAGTAATGCTGCCCTGACAACATCATAATTAGTCCTCTCATGTTCGTCTATTGCCATAAGAGTAGTCACTGTGTCACCTGTAAAAAATGGCATCAGTTGTTCAACATATTTTTCCTTTTTTATGTTATGCGTATCGCACAAAAATTGGAATCTATCTAGATAATCTGCTACGTCATCCTTTAAAGGATTGAAATGAGGCAATTTAATCCTACTAACAAACTCCCTTGTCGTACTCGAAGTTGTTTGCTGAGCACCCGTACTCGCCAATTTCAATTTCTCTAACTCCAAAGTTGCGAGTTTTTCATCATGTTCCATCTTCTGTTTTCTTTCCTCATGTTCCATTTTTCTGATTTCAGCCTCAGCTTTCCTCTCCTCTGCAGCAGCTTGAGCTTTCCTCTCCTCTGCAGCAGCTTCTTTGTCTAATCTCTTCTGTTCCGCTTCTTTGTCTAATCTCTTTTGTTCAGCTTCAAATCTCCTTTCCTCCACCTGCATCTGCAATTTCTTTTGTTCAGCAGCAATATTAGCTTCTCTGTCTAGCCTTTTTTGTTCCGCCGCAGCTTCTCTTTCTAATCTTTTCTCTTCAGCCTGAGCTTTTTTCTCTTCTGCAGCTAATGCTTTGTCATACTGAGCAACAGCCCATTGTTCTAACTGTTGACCAGTCTTATCAAGGGCTCTCCCTTGTGTAATAAAGTAGTCCAATGTAGACATCTTGTCTACTGAGATCAGTAACTTGAAAAAAAAATTAAATAAATTACCTTATCCCACTTCAGTGGGAGACAAGTCTGAAATGCTAGACTTGTATACTCACTTCACTTTCTTTCACACTCTTAGTCTTGTTTATAATGTACCCAAAAAATCACCTGAGTACCTGTGGAAAAAAAAATTCCCTTTATATCCCACTCAATATGGGCACAAGTCTTTTTTATAAAGAACTTGAATATGTATTTCACCTTGTCTCAATCTAACAAGTCTTTTATCAAAGAACTTGTATAAATATCTTATATAATATTATTTAACAAACTCTATATGAAGAGTCTACCTTATCAATAATATCAAAACATGACCAAGTATGTGTATGTAGACTGTGCATGACAGTAATGTAGTACAACCAAAAAAAAAAATACAAAGACAAAGATACAAAACAATACAAATGGCAACACTGTTTTAACCAAAAATGTGTAGAGAAATACACAAGAAAGGAGAGACCTACAGAATACAAACAAAACAAATCGACAATCAAAACTGAAAAACAGACAAAATATTACAAAAACAACGTTAAGTACAATTACATCACAGCTAACATCAATAGCGACCAATTGTCACTAGCAAATTTCCAAATTAAGAAAATTTACACCTACAGAACGCTTACAGTAAGCCTCGATCAAGTGGCATATTTACCGTAAGACCCACCAACCGAAAAACCCGCAGAAAAATACACCAAAAACAGTAGAAGTAACATAATATAGCAATCAATTTCAATGTGTTGCAGAACAAGTTCAGTCACAGCTGAAACTAAAATAAATTCCTTGCTCCTTGCGAACACAGAAACGAAATGTCAAACGCGCACTGAACGTCAAATCCACTGTAACATAAAGTGGTATTCACGAACCAAAGTTACTATGACCTTCTCAAATTAGGGCTTGCACATTGAATGTTTACCATTTCCACGTACTGTTTACAAACACTTGACCTCCAACAATGTAGCTTGAATGCTCTGACCTAGAAAAGTCTGTTGTTGAATGAAACGTGTAACAACCAGCAGTACTGTTTACAATAGGAACCCGCCTTCTATGCAGTTATGGTCCACGTAGCAAATGCCTAGTAGTTAACTTCAGTACATGTCTTGTTATGGTTTATGTAGCATTATAACATAAATGCTTGTACTGTTTATTTGGGTCAACCGTTGATGACCTATATCTGTCCTGTTGTAGCCAAAACTTGCAAGTGTAGAATTAGCGCTGTGTGTTACGGCTGTCCCGTGTGTAGCTTAGACCCACAGATCAGAAGTGTAATGTGTACTTGTCCTTCTTGTCACTTTCTCGCCAAAACTGGAGACATCATACATGTAACAGCCAACCAGGAATGTAAATTTCTGGATCCATAAATGTCAACAATAATGTCAAATGCTCGCTCTGTTCTTTTTAAACCCACAGGTCTGGTCCATCAGAAATGTAAGTTTCTAGGCCACATTGGCGAGAAGAAATGTATCATAAGAGCCCACGTAACTGGTCCACCAGAAATGTAACTGTCTTTTTTCTCTTGTTGATGTGATCACTGGCCCAAGACAGTATACATGTTGTTAGATGTGTAGTGCGAGCGTATGATGAATTGAGTGTGGGTGCGAATGAAGACGCGAATGTGTTTAGGCTCGTATAGATGTAGATCCTGCAACCCATACTCTCACATGCAGTAATCAAGGATGCTTTGACACTGCAGGCATGTTTCAAGACATTTATTGACGGGAACACACATAATATCAACAGGAACAGTCAGTGTAACAAGGTCATGCTGACCTGACATCGATAGGTATACATTTGGCATTCAAAAAAGGTAAACATCAGAATAGACGTGCATGGTCAATAGCAAAGTTCTTCAATAATGACAGTTCGTAGCGTCGCCCTTGGCGTCTCTGACTAAACGCGTCAGATGCCTTAGTCACTTGGACACATAGGTGCAACTTGGCACTCCCCGCCAATTGCACATATCAGGCTGTAGTATAACAGCCGAAAGCACAGGCCTCGTTCTGACGTCGGCCGTGTACTTCTGTTAAATAGGTTATCATCAACCCTGCAGTAATACTTATTGTAGATATGAACTCCGCCAATCTGCGGCTCCCACAATATATCTTCGTCACTGGATTTCTGGACAATATAAGACTAACAGTCTTGGATGGCTACCTCGAGCACAAATATATAAGTTCTGAAATGGCGGATCAGTGAGCTGCTGTTCACCCTAGGTAATCCTTTACATGTTCTGCCACCGAAAAGCGTAATAATGCATAAAGGTCGGTATTACCTGGAAAATGAATCCTCAGAACTAAACAAGGAATTCTGTCGTCATCCCGACGCACAGAGATTCACTGGGGAAAACTGCCATAGCAGTTACTTCGAAGATTCTCCCCGAAAAAACAATGGACTCTTGGTCCCTTCAGAAAAACAGGACCTCCCGGCTTCCCGGAAGTATATCTCACTCCCGCTTAAAAAACCTTCCCATAGGCCCACGCCGAACTGTCAACCTCTGAACCTAAAGGTCAAACACAATGAATGAATAAACAAGGGAAGACAACCCCTAATCAACCTGACATCGCAGGTAAAGACACAATTATTCTTATGATACAAACATAAGCAAATAACTTGACAGATGACTCCGTCGAAAATGACAGCAACAGTTTCACAGCCACATTATTATTGAATAATACCATCTGGAAGAACACTTTCAATAATACTCTAATCCTAGTTTTCCATGTGGCTCTCAGACTTTAATTTTTGTCTTCAGGTCTCATCTTCGAGTAATTTTCGATCTGCCTCTACAGTTCTCGCCTCACCTTTGCGACTGTTCCCCCTTGGATATATTTTAACTGTTGTCATCTGCCTAAATGTAGTTTCTGCTGTGCCATCCATGACATCCCCATCTTTATTCTTGCACCCATCATGTCAGCTATGTTCCTATGCAGGGGGTGTATTCTGTGTGTCGTTACCCGCATATAAGTTTTTGCTTAGGTCATCGCATATCTGGATCTAACCGACAACAAATCAAGCATGTATCTCATCGTCACAATAGGGGTATCTAGTAACAGCCCAAGATTATACGCATTTCCTCAATTTTAACGCGTTCTAGCAGTTCTTACTGTGATATTGACACCTACGGTATTCCCAGCCCACGCTCGATTACTGACATCACCAGCTGATGATAAAGGAAATACAATAGTTCATTGCTTCAGGTGCAGAGCTGCCATTGTATTTAGGACTGCCATACCTCGCATGCACGTCTGTATTATTAGCTCAACAATATTTATATATATATATGGCTAAGTGTGTGCCTTCGGAAGGGGACTACTTCGTAGGTGATCAACTTACAAATCTTTAACTCTTGTATTTATTTTTAATAAATCCAGTCCGGATACATTTTGACCACACCTCGTATATATATATATATATGTCTATGTATATGTATATGTATATGTATTTGTATATGTATATGTATATGTATATATATATATATATATATATATATATATATATATATATATATATATATATATATATATATATATATATATATATATATATATATATATATATACTGTATGTGTACTTCCGTGTCGCCTGTCACAGTCACGTTTATCAAAATCACTACATCATCGATCTATCAATGATAATCTTTTCCATGATGTTATTTTCTCATAGTTGTTTATTACAACAAGGTCATCTGCCAGAAATGTTAAATCATTTTTTAGTATTCCACTCCTTTCGATCTAGTCAAGTCTACAAGTTAACACATTATCTACAAATACCATATGTTATCCATATTGGAAAACCCGAGCAACATGGTTTTGATGCAAATTTCGTTCGGCGATGTTCACCAATAAAACTCTCGTTATGTACATTCTCCTACTCACTTCTGGGTCTGTCGCCACTCCTCAGCCATAGCGACGGACATTTGTATCACTAATCCCTCTAGTGTTGACGATTAATCAAACAAACGCACCGACGTGGCTAAAGAACCGGTCAGGTAATCCGCGACGGTTGATAAGATAATACAAGATAACCTCAACCGATGAAAGTGTAAACAACGATACTGGAAGAATGAGCATGTAGAAGGAATGATCTAGGAACACTGCCAAAGTGGAATGAAGACAAGGAAAAGAGGACCAAGAAATTTCGACACAGACTTGCAAACTTTCTTTCCCTGTGTTAACTTGGTTTACTGCTGTGTGAGTAGATCCAGTTAAGATAGATCCACGTTTCCTGGTAGATCAAAGTGGAGTTTTTGATAGATCTCTAATCGACCAAAGGGTTTTGAGAAAAAAAATGTATGACGGTAAAGTAATGTTGGACTAGCCTTATTCCACCAGCATTCAAAAGTGGTGTATTCCTAAGATTTAAGGTGTTTTTTTCCGCGCTCTGAGTGAAAGCTCAAAATCTAGATTTCAGAAACTGCTTGAGATTGGAATGCGATGTTTTCTTTGAAGTGAAGCCAACACTGGGTACAGTATTTCTTTTAGTTTGAATTTTCTACAGCTTAAAAACGACATATAATCATTTGTCTTTTATTGCGCTGCTTGTGGGGAATGGGGGGTCACTACTGAGCTTGCACTAGGGTAGGAAACCTGCACTAAAGCGTTTATATTCTCATGCAATAGCAGTTTCCTATAATAATAATAGTAACAGCCCCTTCAGTTATAACTGACTATGAGGTGACAGCCCCTAGCTGTTTATTTTCCTGTTAATGCGCTTTTGAGTTGAACTTGATATATATGAGAATCAACTAGTGCTACTTTACCTTGACTAAGGCGATACGCTTCTGAGCGAATTGAACTTGATATATGTGTATGCAAATCAGCTTGTGAGCAATTGTTAAACAGGTGCATAAAATGCTGCCCTACCGTTTTTTACAAACGCGGGCGTCGAGATCTTCCTTGTAACTTAGAAAGTGTTTGATGTCCTATCTTGCGAATTCATGTGAAAGACTTAGGCTTTGCTAGCTTTTTTCTAATTAGATTCCAGACACGCAACATGTAGACGACTCAGATTTCTGCAGGACTGAAGATGCAAAGTGCGTTCATTACCACATCTAATATCCTTTCATTTTATCTTATTCCTCACAATTGCTTCGTTATAACTCTTCACTCTAGTTAAATATAAGGGGCATGAAAGTGTGTGGCCATGGCAGTTTGCAATGATGATGTAATAATCTAGATGAAGGCGAAATATATAACTATGAACTACCCATTAACAAAATAAAAGGAATAAAAAAAGAACATACAGTCTGTGGTACACTTAGCTATGAGGCTAAGCGCTATAAGCAATCTTAAATAGTGAAAAATAAAAATAATTAATAACTCTTCTAGAATTTACTGACCTTCTTTTCCTTTTGCAAATTACTTAAGAATACTATGTAAAATTACGTTCCACAGCTATGAATTATAGATCTACACAGAAATGAAATCACGGAACTCTCTGTGAATCACTACTTTATTACTGATAATGTCTTCATTGATATTCTTTAGGTTTTATTTTTCTCTTTTTGTCAAAGGCTACTGAGTCAAAACTCTTTTTGTTATACAAGTACGTAACCTGCCAAAACATAAAGAGGGAATTAATTATGTTGTTGTTCTTTCTGCTGTGTGTCCTAATGACGGCGTGTCCTATGGTCATTTCATTTCTTTCCATTACTTGTCAACTTTATTGGATCTTTGTAGCCAAACTTTCCATATCATTTTATCAATTTGTTAATTGTTCATTACAGGAGATCTTACTTAGAGAATGAGTTATACGGAAATTTTCTGCTTTATTCTCCATGTAATTAGTCAGTTTTTAAAATGGTTCTGTACAAGTTATCTGCAAGCGTCACGCTACAGTCTACCAAGCTGTAGTATAGTGTCTGGCTCTGCTCTTAACTTAGGGAAAGCAAAGGTAGCGAGGAAGGGAACCTCATAAATCAAGACCTAATATAGTGAAATCTCTAGCACGTCATTCCCCTAAGGCAGTATCTGCCACGTGACGATATTAATTCTGTTTGTTTACCTTTACAAACTGCATCAACTAATTCATGAATACATCTTCTTCATCTTCTTCTTCGTACACTCTCAGACGTCTGCTTGAAGGTTTTCAAAGAAAGCAGTGGACAGCTTGAGGATATTTGTATGCCCATAGAGTTTTGTTTTTCTAGGAATGGTACTGGTGACGGCCATATGTGATTCCCTGCTGCTCATATGTTGGGCATCTTTGAAGCAGATGTTCAGCAGTCATTTTATCTGTACCGCAGTTATACTCATAGATAGTTCCTATCTTTAGCTTGTTGAATAGATGGTATCCAAATCTGTTGTGGTCCGTGCAGAGTTTGAAGATTATCACTGGTTCACTTCTGCTGAGCTAGTAATATACATCATTTTGTGTGCGGCCTGAATGCTTTGTATCCCATGTGTTACAATATTTGGTTCTGATAAAACTTTTTGCCGCTTCGTAAGTTTTGCTTGTATCAGGCTCAGGTAGCTTTCCACCTTCTTTTGCCAATCTGTCAGCCCCTTTATTGCTGGGGATGGTACAATGAGATGGGATACGTTGGATAACAACTCTTTTGAATCGGTGACGTAGTTTATGAATACGTAAGCGATATGTAAGGAAACTTCTCGCTAACAAACCATATAGCGTTTTATTATTGCATTTTGTTTTAATTTTCTTCAGCCACTGAAATAAACCCGTGATGGAAATGCGCATGAAGTTCTTAGTCGCTCAGCGGAGGAAATAGTACTGATTGCTGTAACGTAAACAGTCTTAACTAACAAATTCGTGTATTTAAAAAAAAGAAGGAATTTCTAAAGCTAAATGTGCATCCACTGTGTAATGCTAGGGAATGATGTAGCCACACGTTCTCTCGTGAATACAATAACTTGGGGTCGTGGAAGATCGTTTCAGAAGTTATGTCTGTCTGTATCTCTGTCTCTCTGTCATTCTGCCCGTCCGTCGGTCTGTCTAGGTGTCATTCTATTTTCCTATCTATCTATCTATCTATCTATCTATCTATCTATCTATCTATCTATCTATCTATCTATCTATCTATCTATCTATCTATCTATCTATCTACCTACCTACCCATCTATCTATCTATCTATCTATCTATCTATCTATCTATCTATCTATCTATCTATCTATCTATCTATCTATCTATCTATCTATCTATCTATCTATCTATCTATCTATCTATCTATCTATCTATCTATCTATCTATCTATCTATCTATCTATTTATTCAGTATAAAAGGCTAGAGAAAGGAAGGGCAGAATGTCAGACGGGCCTGCGTGCCCAATTCTCAAACCTTTGAACATAAAGTTCGTTCGTTCGTTCTATCTATCTGTCTGTCTATCTATGTTTATAATGCTTGTTCTACATGTCTATCAATCAACCAACGTTTTGTAATATCAGAAAAACTAGTAACCAGTAAATTAGAAATAAATTTAGGCCTAATTTATTTCTAGATTTACTGGTTTAACATTTTTTCTGATATTAAAAAACGTAGATCTATAACACTAGTCAACAACCAAAATGTACCAGAAATGAAAATAGCTGATCTTAACTAATTTTGGTGTGCTGAAAACGAAAATGACATTAAAAAATGTTGATTGGCTCTAGTTTTCAAGATATATGCTACTAGTTTATTTAATTACGGTCAATTTATATATATGACGCTACTGTTGTGGGCGACTGCATAATTTATTCTAATGACCAATAAAAATGTAACTAGAAGTTGATGGTGCAATCCTACCTATGATTACATCACCTTTGTGTATAACTATCTTATCTCTGATAAAATGTTGCCATTAGTTAGTGCATTTGTCCTTATCAAAAGTATCGTAGTTAGAAATGCCTAGGACATGTGTGAACAGTGCTAATAATTTGTTATATATGTGGTGAGGTGACATTTGTATCACAAAAACGAAATATAACTAAAGTGATTAAGAAGGCGTACAGTTTGTATTTTGGCTGCAGAATAGGAGATCAAGATAAGAGCTGGGCGCCACACATATGCTGCAATACATGTGCAGCACATCTTAAACTGTGGTTGACTGGCAAAAGGCAAGCTATGCCTTTTGCAGTCCCAATGATTTGGAGAGAGTCCACTGATCATCTCAACAACTGTTACTTTTGCATGGTCCCTCCAATTGGGGAAGGCATATCAAAGAAGAATAAATGGACTCTGAATATCCAAACATCCCCTCTGCAATACGTCCGGTACCACATGGCGATGACCTACCAGTTCCCAAAGTGCCAGAATCATTTTCAGCTGCTTCCACTGATGAAGAAGAGGACATTGGTGGTCCTGAACCATCAACCTCAAGCGACCCAGATTTTGAGCAAACTACATCCACTAAACCACACTTAATAACCCAAGGTGAACTGAAGGATCTTGTAAGAGATCTAAATTTACCGAAGAACAAGGCGGAGCTTTTGGGTTCCAGATTGCAACAGTGGAATCTCCTGGCAGAAGATGTTACAATTTCTGTGTATAGGAACCGCCAGAAGCCGCTTATTACATTCTTTTTCAAAGAGTGTGACCTTTCTGCGTGCCACAACATTTCTGGTTTAATGGCAGCCCTCAAAATCAATTACATACCAGAAGAGTGGAGGCTTTTCATTGATTCATCCAAGACGAGTCTTAAAGCTGTTTTGTTGAATAATGGTAATGTGTTACCGTCAATTCCAGTTGGTCACGCAGTTCATATGAAAGAAACTTATGAAAACATTAAGCAGCTTTTGAAGTGTATAAACTACGATCATCATCATTGGTCACTTTGCGGTGACTTAAAAGTGGTCGCTCTTTTGCTTGGACTACAGGGTGGATACACCAAGTACTGTTGCTTTCTCTGTGAGTGGGATAGCCGTGCACGAAGTGACCATTACATCAGAAGACATTGGCTAATCAGGCAGTCATTGCAGCCTGGCAGTAAGAACGTTGAGAACCCAGCACTTGTCGACACCAGCAAGATTTTGTTGCCACCCTTGCACATTAAGCTGGGTCTCATGAAAATTTTGTCAAGGCAATGGAGAAAACAGATGAGGCTTTCAAATACCTCATCAGAAAATTTCCAAGACTGAGTGAAGCTAACATAAGAGAGGGAGTATTTGTTGGTCCGCAAATTCGAAAACGTCTTCATGATGACGAGTTTCTTTGCGTGTTGCATGGCAAGGAAAAAGCAGCATGGCTAGCATTTAAGTCAGTGTGGATAATTTTCTTGGAAACAACAGATCTGATAATTACAATGAAATTGTAGAAAATCTCCTTCTGAAGTATAAGAGTCTTGGCTGCAACATGTCTTTGAAAATTCATTTTCTGGATTCTCATCTGGATTTCTTTACGTCAAACTGTGGAGCGGTCAGTGATGAGCATGGTGAACGATTTCACCAGGACATTGCTGCTATGGAGACAAGGTATCAAGGCAATTGGAGCCCTTCAATGCTTGCTGATTACTGTTGGACTGTGACAAGAGACACCTCATCGATTGACTACAAGAAGCAAGCAAAGAGAGCTCGAACAGCGACTGAATAATGACGGAATGGGTTCAAATGTGCCTTTTTAAAACATGATATGTGAACTTTAAATAATGTTTTTATTTTTTCTATCATTTTATGTTGAAATATCAATTAATTGAGTATGTAACCACAATTTTTATAATGCTAAAGTAGAAAGACTAGCTGTTCACCCCAGAGAATTAAACAAGCATACATTATTTGTATTACTGTAATGTAAATTCATCATTTAAAAAATAAACCAGAGCCAATTGGTTAATTTTATTATGATATTTGAAATCAGCATGTCAAAATCAATCAGAAATTGTATATTTAATTTCTGGTACAAATAACTTTTGAAAATGTGTTGACTAGTGTAATCAATAGATCAACAAATAAAAATAAAATAAACAGGCCTCTCTCTCTTCTATGTCAAAATATTCTGCCAGTACTACTGTAAAACAAAAGGTAAAAGATCCCATTGAGGTATATTGGGAATATGGTGTTAGGCCCATATTTTCTTGACCATCGGCATACTAGGGGTGATGTGGTCAGCATCACGCCGGACGCCTTAACCTTCCCAGAGTTGTTCTGGTACCCATTTCTTGAGGCTGGGTCGACCCCGGAGCCGTTTGCGGTCTACAAAAATCACACCTCAACTGGGGATCGAACCATGGACCACCAAGCTAGGAAGCCAGTGCACTAACCCCTGCATTACAGCGGCTCCCTAGTACTACTGTACTCCTGTACAATTACTTTCCCCTGACAGCAAGCAGACGTTTACAGGTAACTACAGCTTGTCACCTATGAGGAAGTGATACGGCAGTAACAGGTATTTTCAGAAAGTACTTCCGTTCCCGATCTTATTACAACTGCACGAAATAGACCCAGAATTACAATTTAATGTCTCGACAAATTAGACACATTTGTATCTAGACGTTACATTGTGTGTCGTTTTTCTTCTCATTAATAAAAATAAAAGAGTTGATTGCCGTTTCAATGAACTCAAGGTCAGAAAATTTCTTAAAAAGGTGTGGAGAATGCATTGGCATATATTTCCTTCTGTTTAAAAAAAAAAACATGGAGGTCGTATTTTGAAACCCACTCAGAAAGGTTGCGCCTTAGCATTTCGTGCGCTCTTATATTTGTGATTTGTATAGCAATAGAGTGTCCGATTGGCAGAGTGGTTAGACCACTGGTCTCTCGCGGCAAAGGTGCCGAGTTCAAATCATAGTACCGACGCGTTCGTCTTCCCATCTGTAAATGGATAACTAACTTTAAGTAGGGAAGGAGAAGACGTCGAGGAATGGAACTGGTCACCCCACCTATCAATGCTGGACCTAGTATGGTGAAGTCTCTAACACTTCATCCCCCTACGGCAGTATGTTATGGGACTGCCTTTACTTGTACCTTTTACAGCAATTGTGTTTGACATAATGAGGATGGGAGCTCAATCCTGACGTAGCCTTAGACGCTTCTTACGACATGCGAGCAGTTATTTTGTGTTTGTTTTTTAATCCTTACAGAAGCAACAGAACTGCCCATAGTAGGGGGATGGGGGGGGGGGGGGGTGTGGATAATGTATGGGAATAACATCATCTTTATTATTGTAAGCTCTCATATAAACAATCTAATTTTTGTATTAAATAGGCGGTCTGTCTCTGGCAACCCTTGTCGTCATACAGTTAGTCCCATCAAATGAGCAGCTGACGACCATGTTGTCAACTTGCTTCTCTCGTGGAAACTACATCAAGGAGATCATGATTAACTGTGTGTTTGTCTTCCCTACATGGACACACGTCTGTCTGTCTGTCTGCCAGATTTTTAACTTGTTAAAGAAAAGGTACTTTTTTAGTCTTCGCTGATTAGTTCTCAGTCAACTCTGAGCGGTTCACAGGAAGTCCATCACTCCAACCACTACCTCTGCCTGTACAACCATCATCATTACTAATACTGTTACTATCACAACTGTTGAAGCTATTACTACTACAAGTAGTATAGCTACTGCAACTACTACAATCAGCGAACCACAACTACTAAAGTCACTACCGAGATTAGTAATTATACTTATATTATTGATACGAATAGTCCCATTGCTGCTGACATTGCTACCATTGTCACAACACACATTCGTTAAGGCGCCTTATTGGTGCCTTCGTGATAGCCTAAACTTTCAATAAATACAAGACTCCGAGACATACTTGAAGGTTACCTACTAAAACGTTTGAGGATAAACAACTTAAAGATAATCTAACTTGTGGACAAGATCATTGCAGGAAGACATCGGAGCAAAGTATATCTACTTGTTTATCTTCCAAGTTATTAATTGTGGATTTGTGTATTGGCCTGCCATTCGATAAAGCTGGTGGTGCTGTCGGGCGATGATTGTCTTTCTTCATTTGTGCTGCATGAGTTTTGGTGACTGTTTTTCTCTTGTGTTTTCACATCACCTTCATCTTGTTCTACCGCATTTATCACCAACTTGCGAATTTCTTTTCTTCTTGCAGACAAACAAACAGCAAACCTGTCTTCCAGTAATTTACACACCTTTCGTGTTGTGAGTGTGTTGAGGTCACCTTCTTTCACGATTGCTTTTATCTCTTTCTTCAACTCTTGTACACTTGGTTCTGTAACTGAGATTTCGCATGAATTTGTCTGCCTGGCCAACTGTTTTAATGCTGTTCGAGTGTGTACGTCAGATGTGTTGATATGTACTGTTTCTTATGTACCAGTATCTGTTGTGGCGGTGTTAAAGTCGACGTCTGTTTGTGTTGCAACACAGATCATCGTTGTTTCCTTCACTTGTACTTCTGGGTCATTGACCTGACTTGACCTGTTAACGTTTGTTTGTGTCGCAACACAAATCATTTTGATTTTCTTTACTTGTAGTTCGTGCTTTGATTGACTATTAATCATGGGGGCCCATCGCGTGTCATTTGACTTTACAAAACCGACCTGGTGATGTATGTTAGGTGTTTTTCTCCATTGTTGTATTGGTCTGATATGTACCCTTATTCCATCGTCTGTCGTTATTGAGCAAGTTTGTTGGTCAATATTTTCTACTGCCCATATCTTTCGTTGTTTGATTCTGTTCATACAATTTCTGACAGCAATACGACAAGCTCTTTTATCAAGACTAATCCAGTGGCGGCGTTGTTGTTGTATCCGTTGTTGTTGTATCTGTTGTTGTTGTTGTTGAATTATTAATCAGAATGTGGTGTAGCCATGTTGTCACTGAGAAGGACTGGTCGCGGCACCAATTAGACGTATGTATCTGTTGTTGTTGTTGTTTACTGTTGACACATTAGATCCAGCAAGACAAGTAATTCATATGTAGAGCTCGACTGATGTTATATTATGGGAGCTTCGTGCATAAGCTCTATATCCCATGTATATACATATTTTCCCGTTGTCAATCCATCATTCCATCATCGCCAGTTGACTTGTTTAGTCTATTCAAACTATACTCCTGTTTGTCTGAATACCTCAATACTCCATATCAGCACTTGCAACTCATGGTATTTGTGCCTTTATTCTTCCTGACCAAACTTAGTCAGATCTGCCTCTATTACTGTTCCTGAAAGCATAATTTAATTCATATACATGTATCTTTGTACCTCTATACTCCGTATCAGCACTTCCAACTCATTGTGTTTGTGCCTCTTCCTGACCAAACTTAGTCAGATCTACCTCTATTACTGTTCCTGGAAGCATAATCTATTGGTCGAGCCTTTTATTTACAACTCACGAGAAATATGCACGTTTTGTTAACGCAAGCCGAGTTATTGAACTCTCGTCTGTTTTATTCATACCTTATTTTCTTCCTCGTGAACAGTCTTAAGCGTCTATCTGACCTTGCCAATAGCATGAATAATGCTTGGGCAAACCCCACGGCGACACTATTTTATATGCGGAGCTGCTTCGTGGATCTTAGCATATTTTTAGCTCATGGCTTATCTGCTTTGCCTGCTTGCTGAATACTTTGTTGATACATTCGCCTGCACTGTATTTATTTATATTAAAGTTCTACTTCATCTGCCGTATTTTTATGTGGCTGCGTTTACGAGCGGAGAGGAAACAACTAAAGTGTTTACTTACGTGACCTCTGGATGGATGGCGCTATTACTTCCGTTGATACTCTGGGGGTCGCTTCCGTTCATGTTGGCCCTGGAATGACAAACGGTACACAATGAAGCACGGATACAATTCAACATTACAGCTAAATAAATAAGGTGGCTATATGAAAATTGTAAAGCAATTGGAAAATATGTTAACGTATCAGTTAAAAGAGCAGTTCTAATTAATTTGCAGCCTGGGAGGATTAAGCTGCCATTCGCCAGACACGTCTCCATTGATTGTCAGCTGCCCAGGGACGATGCTGGTTGGCTCAAACAAGTCGATTTTGGCAATAGCGGCGCGTAAGGAGAGGTCCTCGGTGAGGTCGTTGTGCCCAAAGTCCAGCGTCATGCAGTCTATTCCGGACAGTTTGATCAGACACATGACGTCCTGCATGCAATGACTGGGCAGTTGAAGAAGCTGTTGTAAACCTGTCTCTGAGGTGACGAAGCGAATAAAGCGATCCTCCGCTGCTGTTGTCACTCTGGGTCGTCCACTGCGATGCCGGTCTTCAACTGAGCCAGTGGCTTGGAACCGGTGACAAAGTCGACTGATGGTACTCTGATGCACGTTTAGATTCCTGGCAACCTGACTTTGACTTTCGCCTGCATGCAGTCGGCCAATAGCAATGTTCCTTAAATTTATCGATAGAGACGCCATAAATTTTTTAGTGTAGCGTTATCCTTGTATAGGGTTTCAGTTGCGTAGTCAGTGAATAGTGTTCACCCCAAATTTTGTTGCTTTCACGTGCGCGTAACATGAGCTGTGGTCAAAAAATGCGTCATAAACACTATTTACCACTGCGTTGTAACGATTACAAAAACGAACGCAATTCAGGTCAACACGTGCATTTGACACTGTAAAGAACATTTGAGGCTGGTTTTTATATATCCAAGCACCAAATTTTACTTACAAACTCATAAAAATGCACCCTCGGATAGCTATGCGTTTCTTTTTTTTTTAACAGTATATATATATATATATATATATATATATATATATATATATATATATATATATATATATATATATATATATATATATATATATATATATATATATATATATATATATACTGTTAAAAAAAAGAAACGCATAGCTATCCGAGGGTGCGTTTTTATGAGTTTGTAAGTAAAATTTGGTGCTAGGATATATAAAAACCAGCCTCAAATGTTCTTTACAGTGTCAAATGCACGTGTTGACATGAATTGCGTTCGTTTTTGTAATCGTTACAACGCAGTGGTAAATAGTGTTTATGACGCATTTTTTGACCACAGCTCATGTTACGCGCACGTGAAAGCAACAAAATTTGGGGTGAACACTATTCACTGACTACGCAACTGAAACCCTATACAAGGATAACGCTACACTAAAAAATTTATGGCGTCTCTATCGATAAATTTAAGGAACATTGCTATTGGCCGACTGCATGCAGGCGAAAGTCAAAGTCAGGTTGCCAGGAATCTAAACGGGCATCAGAGTACCATCAGTCGACTTTGTCACCGGTTCCAAGCCACTGGCCCAGTTGAAGACCGGCATCGCAGTGGACGACCCATATATATATATATATATATATATATATATATATATATATATATATATATAAATATATATATATATATATATATATATATATATATATTATATGTATATATATATATATATATATATATATATATATATATATATATATATATATATACAAGGGGGTTGACATAAGTCTTGGGCCTGACCATGAAGGACATGTCACAGAGAGCTGAAATTTTGTATAGTGTTTATTCCTTTTGAATATAGCCACCGTCTGAATTAACACACTTCTGCCACATCTGCTTGATCTTGAAAAGACCTTGGGAGTAGAACACCCTATCTTTCAAACTAAACCATTCATCACATGCCAGTATAACCTCTTCATCGCTGTGAAAATGATTTCCTTTTAGCTGTTTTTTAAGATTTGGGAATAGAAAAAAGTCTGATGGAGCCAAATCTGGAGAATATGGTGGGTGTGGAAGAATGTCAATATTCAAATCGTTGGCTGCTAGCTGCACAAGCCATGCTTTGTGAGAGGGCGCGTTTTCTTGAAGCAAAGGAAGATTTTGAGTGCGCGTTATCCCTCGTTTCCTATTCACAACTTTTCTTAGTTTGGTGAGAAGATCTGCATAGTACTGTCCATTAACTGTGTTGCAACGAGGCAGATAATCTTTCAAAAGGACACCTTTGCCGTCCCAAAAAACAGTCAGCATCACTTTTCCTGCAGATTTTTCCGCTCTCGGCTTGACAGGTGTTGGGGAGCCCGGGGTTTTCCATTGCATGCTGGCAATTTTGGATTCGGGGCCATAATGGTGTACCCAAGTCTTATCTATTGTCACCATGGTTTCCAAACAATTTTTTGACTGACACTTTTTGAGCAGCTGTTGACAGCAATTTACCCTCATTTGCTTCGTTCATGTGTCAACAGTCGCGGAACTCAGCGTGCACACACTTTTCTCATGTTCAGTCTGTAATGTAAAATTCTTAATACTGTTCTTTCATTTAGTTTTACTCTACTAGCTATCTCCACATTTGTCCTTTTTCGATCCTGGTCAATGATTTTCTTCACTCTTGTTGCATTTTCATCATTGCACTCTGAGGCTGGTCTACCAGATCTTGGCAGATCAGCAACATTTGAGCGGCAGCACTTAAACTGTTGACACCAGTTTTTTACCGAAGTATATGAAGGACAAGAATCATGAAACACTGGTTCCAAATCCCTGTGTATTTCTGTAGGTGTTTTTCCCTGAAACATCAGAAATTTTATCACAGTCTGGCCTCCTTCTTTTCCATTGTTTTGTCAAATCTTTAGAGCAGTAGATCCAGTCAATACGGTACATTGCGCCGTGCACCGTAGCGGGAAAACCCATTGAAGAAACAAACGTGTACTTCACATATTCAGTGCAAATATAATGAACTTTAAATGTGCCAAGTTTCATCTTCCTCCTGTGACTCCTGCATGGTCAGGCCCAAGACGTATGTCAATCCCCTCGTTATATATATACATATACATATATATACATATACATATATATACATATATACATACATACATACATACATACATACATACATACATACATACATACATACATACATACATACATACATACATATTAGAATCTTTATTCTCCAGAAAATACATTGATATGTATTGACATGATATAATAAAATACAACATGCCATATAGGAGAATCACTAGAATTTACATAAAGTAAATTTACACAAATTCATACGGCGTTAATGAGGGCCGTTACCACATACATACATACATACATACATACATACATACATACATACATACATACATACATACATACATACATACATATTAGAATCTTTATTCTCCAGAAAATACATTGATATGTATTGACATGATATAATAAAATACAACATGCCATATAGGAGAATCACTAGAATTTACATAAAGTAAATTTACACAAATTCATACGGCGTTAATGAGGGCCGTTACCACATACATACATACATACATACATACATACATACATACATACATACATACATACATACATACATACATACATACATACATACATACATACATACATACATACATACATACATACATACATACATACATACATACATACATACATACATACATACATACATACATACATACATACATACATACATACATATATTGTTAAGGGATGGAGAAATTTCCCGAATTCGTTTGTTGTCTAGGGTCCATTCATTTTACTAAAGAGGTGGAAGTTCTTTTATTTTGATTTGGTTTGTATTGTCAAATATTCTGGAAGTCAATCTTCTTGGATACCCCTTTCTGTCAATCTTCAATTACGGTACTGAATAAGGCTTTAAACTGTTTAAATGAACTTTGAATGATTGAATAAACCTCTCGACTTAGACGATTTGGCTACAGTTTAATACTCAGTAAGTACGAATTCACAAAAAGTCACAATCATGAACATGGCATGAATACTCCCTCTCTAATTTGCAGTCTAACATTATCTTCGTTCGATAATATCATTCCTTGATTCCATCTAACATCGGGTATTGAGCATCCCGGCATAATTAATTTTATTATATCTTTTTCCAACAACATCTGGGGATTTGAGCGTCCCGGTATCTTTAATATTCATACATCATACTTTCCACTCCATAAACTTCGGGGAATGAGACCTCCAGGTATAACATTGTTAAATTATATTTCCAACAACATCGGGGGATTTGAGACTCCCGGTATCTTTAATTATAATCCTGGCATATTCTCATGCCTTTCACTCCATAACCTTCGGGGAATGAGACCTCCCGGTATAACACTGTTCATATAATTCTAGTTTAACATACTTCTATATCTTGGGAATTATCGTCCCGTATTGCCTTCACTTATAATCCTGGCATATTCTCATGCCTTTCATTTAAAGCATATAGCTTACCCTTTTCCTCAGAAATATTTATTGAATACACAATCCAATATACTGGCTGATACACAAGCGATCTTAGGCACACATCTTGACGCTATGACATCACATACCAATCTCTCTACATCATTCCTAGATACTCATCTCACAGCGACCGCTTTCATGTATTTCGTGAGTTCAGTTGAGGTACGCCATGGTGTGACACAACCCTGGCACTAATAATAAGTTGCCCTGATAAAAATCTCACCATGAAGCAGCCTCAACATTACCCCTCACGCTCCCGACCATTTACTTCAGGAAACGCGCAAGATCCTGCAGTGTGTAACTTCCAGCAATCTTACGTACAGATACATCTTACAGACAAGCAATCTAATGAGAAGTATCACGCATTAAGACATATAAAATTGTGAAGAAGAGTAGTCATCAGGAATAATGTCATCAACAAAATAGCAACAAAATTTGAGTCCATATATACGGACGAAATATCAAGTCAGAAGACACAATATGATGTCCAAACAAACTGGAACCATAACCCTGGATCCACAGTTCCATGTGAGATATATCAGTCCTGGTGAGTTGCAAATCGCGACAACAAGTCAGCTAACCAATTGTCCTCACCTCGTATATGCTTGATTTCAAAAGAAAACTGTTGCAGTAGCAGAAACCATCTGTAGATTCTTGAGTTCTTAAACGCTTTCGGTTTCATTGACGTCAAAGGATGATGATCGACTTCAACGTAAAATTTTCGTCCAAGCAAGTAGCGAGAAAGTTTTGATATAGTCCAGACAAGAGCAAGGAGCTCTCTTTCTCCCGCCGAATATTTATTTTCTGCTGCAGACAGCTTCCGGCTTACAAAGAAGCAAGGATGGAGTACGTCGTTGACAAGTTACATTAAACTGCCACCGATTCCCATCTGAGAAACGTCTGTGCGAATATAGAATGGTTCATGGATGTCTGGCAGAATCAAAATAGGATGATTCGAGAATAGAATTTTAATCTTATCCAATGCTAACTGACATGTCTTTGACCACATTACTTTAAGAGGAGCGCCTTTGCGCGTCAACTCCGAAAGAGGACCATAGATATACGAAAAGTTCGGAATAAATTTATGATAATAGTTAATGAGCCCTAACAGACTACGGACCTCTTTCTTATTTTTCTGTATCTGAATGTTCAGGATTTTATCCGAAGGATAAAGCCGATGATTACCGATTTTATGACCCAGGAAAGATATTTCCTGAAAACCTATCTGTACTTTCGAAGGTCTAACTGCCAAATGATGCTTTCTAAGCTGTTCTAGCAAAGAAATGAAACCTACAAAATATTCTTCCCATGTGTTATGGAATAAACACATGTCATCTATATTTGTGATGATATCGGGTCTATCGCCAACTAAACGGCGCATCATGCGAAAATATGTCGCAGGTGCATTCACCAACCCGAAACACATATAATTCCATTCCAATAAACCTCTTACCAACGGGATGATCACCCGTTTGCCAGTCACTTCGATTACGGAAACAACAGCAAATGGATTGATTTGCCGTTGCTCTAAAGACGCCAATAGGCATGATGGGAAACAATGGCAAAGAAAACTTATCTGCTGTTGCCCTAAGACGCCACTAGGCGTAATGGCCACTGACTGCTTTGACGGTCGGTGGCTAAGGACGGAAGAAGAAGAAGAATAAACCTCTTGGTGTGGAAAATGCTGTCAAATGTCTAGAATTTTCGGACAACGGAATTTGCCGGTACCCTTTTGCCAAATCTAGTTTAGTAAAGAATGTAGCGTTAGCCAGCTGTGGAAGAAGATCTTCCAAAATTGGAATTGGCTCAGCATCTGTGACTGTAACTTGATTTAGTTTCTGAAAATCAATACAGATGCGTAAAGATCCATCTGGTTTCTTCACCAATACCATTGGAGAAGAATACGAAGATGAAGAGTGTGAAATGATACCCATTTTAAGCATATCTGAGATTTCCTTATCCACCTTATCTCTGAAGTGAATCGGAATAGGATACGGTCTGATTTTAATCGGAATAGAATCAGTGATCACAATCTCGTGAGATATTAAGTCAGTATGACCTGGATGTTCTTAAAATACGTCAGAGAAAGAACGTAAAACATCACGGATCTGAATTTGTTCAGAATGCGAAAGTGATGAAGAAATAGAAACATCCTGCCATGTTTCATGAGCAGAAATAGAAGGTAAAGTAAATTCCAAAGGAATATCAGATGTAGTATCCTCAGACTGAACAACAGCGCATGAGGATCGATGAACCTCATCCAAGACATCTACCAATTCAGATGGTCTTGGTGTGTATAATTTCAACATATTTAGATGATACGTTTTAATTTTCCCTTTAATATCAATTGAGTAATCAACATCTGTGATCTTTTTCACTACTTTGTATGGCCCCTGCTATGAAATTAACAACTTATTTTCCTTAATAGGTAAGAGCAGTAAGACTTCATCCCCTGGGGTAAATGATCTTAGGGTACGAGATTAGTTATGTAGCAACCTCGATCTTTGAGTTGCCGTTTGAATACTCTGTGATGCGATCTGACATGCATCCACTAACCTTTGTCGTAAATCAACAACGAACTCGTAACTACTGCGAGTTGCGTCATCCTGAGAAGTACCAAGGATTAGATCCTTCAATAGATGCAACGGGCCTCTCGGATTCGAGTCATACACGAGTTCAAAGGGAGAGAACCTAGTACTCTCCTGAGGAATCTCTCTGTAAGCAAAGAGAACCGATGGGAGAATCTTATCCCAATCCCGAGGGTGTTCATCAGTAACCTTCCCAAGCATTAACTTAAGAGAGCCGTTAAATCTTTCACAAACCCCATTTGCACTTGGTCTATAAGGACTTGTGAATGAATGTTTTATGTAATATAAGCTTTCTATCGCGCTCATAAGTTCCGACTTAAATTGTGTCCCTCTATCCGACAGTATTTCCTCAGGAAAACCTATCCTTGTAAAAATCAAGTTCAAAGCTTCCGCAACTGATATGGTATTAATGTTTTTTAACGGTATGGCCTCAGGCCATCTAGTGCACAAATCGATGCACGTTAAATATATTGAAAACCTCGATCCGACATTACAGACAATGGACCGATGATGTCTATAGCTAGTTTCTTAAATGCGCGCACAGGCACATCTGTGACTTGCAAGGGTGCTGTCTGATTCTTACCCCTGCGTGCGACTTTTTGACACGTATGACAAGATCTACAATATCTTTTTACATCTGTGTTGATACCAGGCCAATAAAAATTTGTAGTAATTCGAAACAAAGTCCGATTACGACCCAAGTGTCCTGCCATAGGTACATCATGACCTGTATTTAAAACTAAAGGTCTAAAACTTTTTGGTACCACAATCTATTTCTTTACATGATCCACTCCTTTCTTAAAACATCTGATCAAAACATTGTTACGAAATTCAAACCAATATGATGAGCTCTTAGTGATCTTAATTTGTTTTGTTTCAACCAAAGTGAATAATTTCTTTAAAGATTCATCCTCATTTTGTTTTTGTGTAAAGATAATCAGAGAAATGTTTTGAGCATTTCTCAGTGGCGTCTCCTCCATGACAGATGGAGATGCATCGGTCAAAGTGCTTGCTTCATGCTGAGCTCTTGTAGTGACCGCATTCGCCATCAATGGGTGCTTGCTGACCCACTCTGCAATTTCTTCAGGTGAACAGTCTTTTACACCTGGAATGTTACCTAGTATCACGTCACTTACAGTGTTCTCCAAGCCACACACGAGTACAGTCCCTGAATAAAAAGGTGTGTCGATCTCTGCCTTTGCCTTGGGAAACCATTCAATGTTACCTCCAAAAGTAACGTATTTCAGTGACTTTCCTGAAAATGATGATTTATCTAGCAACGATTTCCGTATCCCGACAATCGTACATCCCGTGTCGCGAAGAATGGTGGCAGGTCTGTCACCTATAAAACCTATGTGTAATGTAAGGCGACCAATAAAATCGCAGACAGACATCGCTGGTAAAATATGGCCACACAAAAGTCCACTCCATAAACTTCGGGGAATGAGACCTCCAGGTATAACATTGTTAAATTATATTTCCAACAACATCGGGGGATTTGAGAGTCCCGGTATCTTTAATTATAATCCTGGCATATTCTCATGCCTTTCACTCCATAACCTTCGGGGAATGAGACCTCCCGGTATAACACTGTTCATATAATTCTAGTTTAACATACTTCTATATCTTGGGAATTATCGTCCCGTATTGCCTTCACTTATAATCCTGGCATATTCTCATGCCTTTCATTTAAAGCATATAGCTTACCCTTTTCCTCAGAAATATTTATTGAATACACAATCCAATATACTGGCTGATACACAAGCCATCTTAGGCACACATCTTGACGCTATGACGTCACATACCAATCTCTCTACATCATTCCTAGATACTCATCTCACAGCGACCGCTTTCATGTATTTCGTGAGTTCAGTTGAGGTACGCCATGGTGTGACACAACCCTGGCACTAATAATAAGTTGCCCTGATAAAAATCTCACCATGAAGCAGCCTCAACATATTACCCCTCACGCTCCCGAGCATTTACTTCAGGAAACGCGCAAGATCCTGCAGGGTATAACTTCCAGCAATCTTACATACAGATACATCTTACAGACAAGCAATCTAATGAGAAGTATCACGCATTAAGACATATAAAATTGTGAAGAAGAGTAGTCACACGAATCTGTTCCCACGAAGAGAAACAATTGTCCTCAGGCGAAAACTTATCCGGCGCTATTGCTTGCTTGGCATTAAATCCGGTTTAAACGAGTTTGGCTGTGGTTTGGCTGAATGCCCCGTTTAGGCACACACACAAGCGGGTGATATCAGATTCTGCTATAGACATGCTGGGCGGTTTTGATATTCTGGAAGCCGCAATGCTCTGATGGTAATCCAATAGGCGAGTAGAGAACTACTACTGCATTAGGTGGTTCCAGATTTAGCGTTGGCTCGTTGCACTGCGTGAGCTTAACTTGGCGTTGACAAAGGGTTTTCTGGGTCAGGAATGGGGTTGACGACTCGTGATTGCTAGCTGTATTCAGAATCCCTCTAGAACGAAGAGTATATGTGTTGAGCTCTTTTTTAGGTTACTGGTGTTAGCTAGTGGTAGGTGTACCAGGGTACTAGTATCGTTACGCGAATGTTTCATAAAAATGACAAAGAGCTGTTCAACAAACTCCAACGAGTGGCAGGCAAATTGGCCAATACTGGGCTATACTCAACTCGTTGGTAAAAGTTCATATAATTTATTGACGTGGCACAGAAGACGTTCAAATAGGACGATACATCGTTTGACGTGGACGATTAACAATTATGCATGGTAGTAATACAATGTACAGTTTCTGATAATAATTATAGATCCTCTGCAGATCCATTACAAACCAAGTTCTTTCTACCCAAGTGGTTGTGGTTCACTAAATGTTACTATCAGTGGGAAGTTAAAGCAATGTCCGTTGACCTTCTTCAAGGACATCTGCCATAGTAAACACATGTCATCTATACTGTGATGAATGACGTTTCCCAACAGTAAACTTGTCTTAATGCAAGACTTCCTTGTTTCAATACTTCACCACAGTTAATAAGATCCATGTAGTTATACATAAAAAAATACAAATAGGTTAGAGACTTCCTTTGGCTAACCTCTCTACCGTTTATGCCAAGACCTCACGTTGGCATTATGGATAATGTTCAAAACGATCAAATGGATTGATTTGCCGTTGCTCTAAAGACGCCAATAGGCGTGATGGGAAACAGTCCCCGCTACGAGTTCCATTCTAGGAACCAAGCAAAATGGATTCCCGCTAGACTCCAGTGATGAGTAGCCATTTCACTTAACCCAATATATTAATAACATGAGGCTCAAAACAACTTACGTATAGAACTGGATGTTGGCTTCTACAGGAAGACCAAACAATCCTTGGTGTAAACAATTCATGTCACAGAATTGTACTAGAATTTTCGGACAACGGACATTTCCGACTTGCCCTTTTCCAAATCCTACGTCATCTCCTTAAAAATGTAGGTTAACCCGTGCGCCAAGAAGAAATCCCAATTGCAAAGTGCTCGCATCTGTGCGTAACTTGATTTAAATCGAAATCAATACAGATATAAATATCACGACTGGTGCGTACTCTGGCAATACCATTGGAGAAGAATACAAGATGTAAAGAGTACGTGAAATGATACCCATTTTAAGCATGACTGAGATTTCCTTATCCACCTTATCTCTGAAGTGAATCGGAATAGGATATGGTCTGATTTTAATCGGAATAGAATCAGTGATCACAATCTCGTGAGATATTAAGTCAGTATGACCTGGATGTTCTTAAAATACGTCAGAGAAAGAACGTAAAACATCACGGATCTGAATTTGTTCAGAATGCGAAAGTGATGAAGAAATAGAAACATCCTGCCATGTTTCATGAGCAGAAATAGAAAAAGTAAATTCTAAAGTTTTATCACATGTTATACTCCTCCTGAACCAGCTCTATGAGGATAGCATGTGCCCGCATCCAAGACTTCTATCTTTTGTACGCCCATGGTACTTGTGTGTAATTTCTGACAGCATACAATGATACGTTTTCTTTTCCAACTTTAAACATACAGGAAATCAACATCTTGATCTTTTTCACTACTTTGAATGGCCCCTGCTTATTCATCTTACAACAACAAATGAATTACATTAACAGGTTACAGCAGTAAGACATTCACACAAATAAATGATCTTAGGGTACTTGGGATTAATATATTAACATTAGCATGAGTACCTCGAATCTTTGATTACGTATTGAATCACTCTAAAATGCGATCTGACATGCATCCACTACTAGTGCCTACCTTTGTCGTAAATCAACAATGAACTCGTAACTACTGCGAGTTTGCGTCATCCTGAGAAGTACCAAGGATTAGATCCTTCAATAGAAATATATCAAAAGGAATAAGTGCCTCTCGGATTCGTTAAGTCAATGACCCACGAGTTCATCTTGCAGAGAAACAGTTAATCCTGAGGATCTCTCTGTAACCCAATGGAGAAGCGATGGAGAACTGATCTTACGCCAATCCGTTATTGTAAGTTTATCAGTTTCCCATTAACTTAAAACCGTTAACCATTTTCACAAACCCCATTTGCACTGGTCCGTAGGACTTGTGAATGAATTTTTACTGAATATAAGCTTTTACCGCGAGAAATCCTCAAAAATCCGAAGTAAATGTGTGTCACATCTATCCGACAGTATTTCCTAAAAACCTATCCATGAAAAATTCAAGTTCTAAAGTCTTCACCGCAAAAATGACTAGATATGGTATTAATGTTTTTTTAACGGCCTTAATGGCCTCAGGCCATCTAGTGTGCACAAATCGATGCACGTTAAATATATTGAAAACCTCGATCCGACATTACAGACAATGGACCGATGATTCTATAGTCTAGTTTCTTAAATGCACGCACAGGCACATCTGTGACCTTGCAAGGATGCTACACATGTATCGGATGTAATGCGTAATACCCCTAAGACAAGGTTATTCTAGAGACATTTGACAGTCAACAAGATCTACAATTCTTTTTCATCTGTGTTGATACCAGGCAATAAATTATGCGTAGTAATTCGAAACAAAGTCCGATTACGACCAAGTGTCCTGCCATAGGTACATCATCCCCCTTATTTAAAACTAAAGGTCTAAAACTTTTTGGTACCGTAAAAAGTTCTGTTTCTTTACATGAGCGAGCCCTTTTTAAAACATCTGATCAAAACGCTGTCAACGAAATTCAAAACCAATAGATGAGCCTTAGGAATGTTTAATTGGTTTTGGAAACCAAAGTGAATAATTTCTTTAAAGATTCATCCTCATTTTGCTTTTTGTGTAAAGATACGTAAGAGAAATGGTTTGAGCATTTCTCAGTGGCGTCTCCTCCATGACAGATGGAGATGCATCGGTCAAAATGCTTGCTTCATGCTGAGCTCTTGTAGTGACCGCATTCGCCATCAATGGGTGCTTGCTGACCCACTCTGCAATTTCCTCAGGTGAACAGTCTTTTACACCTGGAATGTTACCTAGTATCACGTCACTTACAGGGTTCTCCAAGCCACACACGAGTACAGTCCCTGAATAAAAAGGTGTGTCGATCTCCGCCTTTGCCATGGGAAACCATTCAATGTTACCTCCAAAAGTAACGCATTTCAGTGACTTTCCTGTAAATGATGATTTATCTAGCAACGATTTCCGTATCCCGACAATCGTACATCCCGTGTCACGAAGAATGGTGGCGGGTCTGTCACCTATAAAACCTTTGTGTAATGTAAGGCGACCAATAAAATCGCAGACAGACATCGCTGGTAAAATATGGCCACACAAAAGTCTAGTTTTAGCACCTGGCTCATAAAGTGTATTACACTCAGTGCAATTGTTATCTTTGCTTGAGCGTACAATGCATGCATTAGCCTGTTCAACATGGCTATCGTGACCACAAAGTGGGGTACAGACGTTAGCATGGTCTGCTTTCCCTTTTGCCAGTTTACAATCATTTTTGTGATCAGGTTTGTGATTGCATTGTTTGCCGTGCTTATTGTTTACTTCATTTAAATGACACCTACCATTTCCATTGGAGCGTTCACCTGAAGTTCTTCTATAGTCTCTGTGATGTCTATCATCACTGCTATTACCGTAGTGTTGTCCACGACCTCGGTTAGAGTAATTAGAATATCTATACCAACCGAAGTGAGATGGTGACTGACGACGAGGAAAATTGTACCGTCCTCGAAAGGAAGATCGATAATCACTCCTATATCTGCCCTCTGTACTCCTTGGGCGAGAACGGTGGTCACCTACTCCTCCGTCGTGGTACGAAACACATACAGGTAATGCATTATCAAAGGAAACCTTACGAATTTCCTTGTTTGGATGTGCAGACATGTAGTTTCTCCCCAATTCTTGACATTCATTGATAGATTTTGGCTTTCTCTCCTGCAAAAAACTAACAAAATCTGCGCCACAGGTAGATAAAACTTTATCCCTGAGCATTAGGTCAAATAATTCATCAAAAGATTTATTGATACCAGATAAATCTATCCAGCGACCCAAGTACAATTTAATAGAAGAGATGAACTCTCCAAAATCTGCATTCTTGGACGGAACTGCAGAGTGAAATCTGGATCGAAAACCCTCCTCAGTGAGCTGAAATTTTGCCATCAAAGTATTGGCAACAATATCAAAATCAGATCGACTTGTTTCATCAATTGACATGAAACAACGCATTGCTTCCCCTGTGAGGTAGTCTGAAAAGATAATAGGCCACCTATCTTTTGGGATCTTCAAATCTATAACCCTCATTTTAAATCTCATAATAAACGAGTCCATGCAGTCCCGTTTATCATCAAAATTTGGTAATTTAATTTTTGGATAATTAAAATTATTACCCTGAGAACCTTGTGGATTAGCACCAGTATGTTGGGCATTAATCTTTGCAATCTCAATCTCTTTTTCTTTATCAGCCTGTAATTTCAATGACTGAAGTTCTATAGCATTTCTGTGTGCTTGATCCAACTGAAGAAGTTCCAACTTACGTAGTTCCATTTTCTGCCGTTCTAGTTCTCTAGATGCTTCTTGATCTTTTCTAACTGCTTCCAGTTAAACTAATTTCTTCTCTTCAAGTTCCATTTCCTGTTTCTTTGCGGCTTCTTGTTGAGCCAATTTCTTCTGCTTGAGCAAGTCTTTTCTCTTCCAATTTTGCTTGATCAAGCTCCTGCTTCTTTAAATCTCGTTGCTCCTTCCGTTCCATACGTTCCAAATAGTCATGATAATTTTTGTCAGCATATGATTCCAACTCAACTCCAGATTTGCCTAAACGCAAACCCATCTCAATAAATTCTGATAATGACGACATCTTGTGTTCTAATTCGAATCACCAAGTGTCAAAACTCCTCTTAATCTCAATTAATTAATTACAATAAATTATGGTGTTGACTGAATTTATACCTTATGAAGGAATGAACATACCAAGAATGAGAGACGAGCACAGTGAAAAAGAATGGTACAAGTCAATGATGATGATAATAAAGTGACATGTCGAATTACAGCACGTTACTCGACAAATATAACGGGAATAAAAGAAATAAATACATGTTGACAAGCAACTACATCTTAGAATAATTACTTGTAAAATAAACAAGACAGAAGAACGCACAATAAAAGCAAATCGTCAAATTTCACACTGAGACAAGAGTGATAGCAAAACAGCTCTACAGACACGCGACCCACTTACGTAAATTAGTGAATGAAAGAATATATAACGTAGACTGGACGGAACAGTCTATACAAATAATGATGTCTGTTATGCAGTCAAAGACTAAAATTCCACTGCTATTTTCTTTGACTGGACAACCAACAATCACCTATTAGGACATCGTGATTTGCAAAATTTCCGAAGAAAATCTACAAATAGCAAGCATTTAATTTATACATATAAACATGCAGATGAATAAAACACGTAGGACTGGATGTTGACTGGCAAAAGTTTCTGAAATGGTCAAATAATGTCACGCATTAGACAATTCATAACTCTACTTATCTTTCTTGTTGAACTCATAACCTCTGCAGATAAGGAATCAGTGTGTTTGTGCCACACTTCGACTTCAGGAATACATAAATGGATGAAACCATCTCTTGACTCCAATTTCAGCAAACGGTCGTTTGCAAGTTTTCCGGCTTTGATGACGTCATCGAGTAAAATTTCCCAGATTGTCCTTTATCGTTCACCATCGAAAATTGCGTGCTTTGCCAGTATTTAAAATCTTGAATGTAGAGATGTAAAGTTCGAACCGAATCAATTTGATATCGTATTGTTGAATCTTGACAGTCCTCAAGGTCAGGTCAACGATCTTTGATGCATCTACAAGGAGCAGCCGTTACATATCATCCTCCATTGTGAAATTCAGTGAATGTACAGTTTTTATCGACACTTTATAATCGTATAGTTTTTTAAATGATAAAAGTCCTGAGTGAAAGTTCAGTGCAGTAGTCCAGCTTCAGTAGATTTCAGATTCGTAATATGAAGAAAAATTCGTTAGACCAACCTGCCAGTTATCGGACGGGCTTCTAGCTATTTGACAGGACGCTAGTTATTTCAGTTATGGACGACAGCAACCAGTTATTTGACAAGACTGAGCCCCCAGTTATTTCTCCTCTGTTAAGGAATGGAGAAATTGCCCGAATTCGTTTGTTGTCTAGGGTCCATTCATTTTACTAAAGAGGTGGAAGTTCTTTTTTTTTTGATTTGGTTTGTATTGTCAAATATTCTGGAAGTCAATCTTCTTGGATACCACTTTCTGTCAATCTTCAATTACGGTACTGAATAAAGCTATCAACTGTTTAAATGAACTTTTAATGATTGAATAAACCTCTCGACTTAGACGATTTGGCTACAATTTAATACTCAGTAAGTACGAATTCACAAAACGTCACAATCATGAACATGGCATAAATACTCCCTCTCTAATTTGCAGTCTAACATTATCTTGGTTCGATAATATCATTCCTTGATTCCATCTAACATCGGGTATTGAGCATCCCGGCATAACTAAATTTTATTATATCTTTTTCCAACAACATCAGAGCGCCAATCTAATTTTAGTAATAAAACGAATGAAAAATGTACTGAAACACTCTCTGTTCTGGTTCGAGATTTTAAGTTGCCACCGGAAAACAAATTCCCAAAGCATGGTTGTTGTAGAACACTGGAAAATTGATATTATGTTCATATTTTTCAGCGTTTTGGGTTAGTTACCAAATCGTGTAAAACTGTTTACCGTGGCAACTAGTGATAGGACTACAAAAAATGCGTGTACATCTCGTCTAACGGCTGAATAGGATAGAAACGTGTTTCAACAATTGACTGGTAGTTCTAGCGACGAGGACAAGAGTGAAAACGGTGTGCACATTGAATGAAATTGTGATTTTGATAGAGATGGGGCGCAAGCAGTTATAATTGTGAAAATATTGCAAGTCCTCAGCCATCGGAGGGCCGTTAAATAGCAACAACCTCTATTAGAATTACAACTGGTGTTTATTGTAATAGTACATTCATTTATCTTTAAAATGACGTGTAATTCATAAAAATCTGTAAACAATTACGAAAACTACAGCTTACTTTGTGCAAACACCTACAGGATGAAAATGGGAAAACAATTTAATTCGGCCACAGTGTGTTTTTCAATTCGGTAGTTAATGTGTTAACATACGGCTGTGAGAGTTGGAAAATAACAAAATCATTGGAGAACAAGCTGAATACATTCGAGAACAAATGTCTTAGAAAACTCATGAACATCAGTTGGAAAGAATTCAAGATTAATCGACAAATAAGAGAAGACTCTAGGCAGAAATATGTCTCCGACTATATAAGGAAAAGACGATGGTCATATATCGGTCATGCCCTTCAAATGCAAAACAACAGAATACCATTGCAGGCGCTCACTTGGGTTCCTGAGGGTAAGAAGAAAAAAGGAAGACCAAAAGAAACACTCAGAAGAACAATAACAAGAGAAGGAAGAACGTTGGGCCTAAATAATGTGCAAGAGCTAAGAGGAGTGGCGTCACAACGAACAACCTGGAGAGCACTGGTTTCTGCCTTATGCGCTGTGTTTGGTGCTTAAAGAATTTATTATTATTATTATTATACCTCGATTTATCGTCTATTGCATCGAAACCAAACAACAGGTACCATCGCCGACCGACCCCGGTCTGGCATTCCATGCGTTACGACATACAGGCAAGACAGGGCCATTCGGCGCACTTATGAGCGAGACCGCTTCAAGCCCGCTGTAGCCACAGCCAGAATAACCATTGGAACTCGTGGCAACGCCATCAGTGGTCAAACCGTGCGCAGGAGGTTAAGGAAGCTCAGCTCATATGCCATAGACCCTACACGGGACAGATCCTCACAGCTCAACACCGGCAGGCACGATTGGACTGGGCTCTCAACCGTGGCTATCTAGGGCGTCAAAGTTGGCGAGACGTGGTCTTTGCCGACGAAAATCGGTTCTGCATCCACCACAACGACGGCCGAATTCGATTTTACAGACGACAAAATAACACCAATATATGCAGTTAGCAAAGCGTAACACATTCATGAAAATCCCAGATAACCAAATGCCTTATATTCTCACAACTAAATATCCTCTTGCATTCGACAATTCGAGTCGGCCATCATCCCAAATAAACACCTGACTCTCTCTACTCTCTCTTCTTCACTCCCCAATCCTAACGCCCCTTGCGTTCACCCCTGACCTGCTGACCTCGCAGTTTCATGTTGTTAAGTTAAGTGTATGAGAACACCTCTCACACCCGACTGGCATTATGTACCCGCACCCAGCGGAGCACCGCTAGTCCACAGCTGTGTTAATCACACTGTGACATCTACTTTTTTTGTGTACACTAAGTACTGCTTTAAGAAATTTAAATTTAATTACATTACATTACGATGGCTAGCCTCTTAGAGTTTGTTGAGTTTGGTAAAGAGCTAGCATTAACAGGCCCTGCTCTACAGGAATGGGCAGAAAAATGGAAAGAAATACAGGAAAATCTTAGAATGGAACGGTGTGAGGTAAGAGAATTCCAGAAATTGAAGATTGAAGCTGATAAATTGAAGATAGAAGCTGACAAATTGAAGATAGAAGCAGAGAAAGAGATGAAGAAGATAGAAGCTGACAAATTCAAGATAGAAGCAGAGAAAGTGATAAAGAAAATTGGAAAGGATAGAGAAATTAATCTGAAGAAGCTAGATAATGAGTCCAGGAAGCAGGATTCATGTGGGAAAGAATTCTCACGTCCTTATAGACTACGGTTACCCAATTTTAATCAAGATTTGGACAGCATGGACGTGTATTTGGAACGTTTTGAAGAAGAGGTTGTGGCTTGGAAGATAAAGAAGGAAGAGTGGCCTGTTCTGCTGGGAAAGTTGCTTTCAGGATCTGCGTTAGAAACTGTCTTAAGTATCCCTTTAGCCGACAGAGCAAATTATGACATAGTCAAGTAGAGATTGTTAAGGAAATTTCGTCTAACGGCGGAAGGGTATCGGGCTCGTTTCCGAGACGTGAGACCATGCATCAATCAGGATTTTGAGGATTTCATTGCGAAAATTACTCAGCTACTAAATCGATGGATCGAGATGGAAGGTGTTACAAGAGACTTTGAGGGACTTTTCGACCTTATGTTACGGGACAAAGTATTGTCATCATGTTCATCTGAGCTTATTGCATTTTTTCAGGAACGCAAGCCTAAAAACATCGGTATGATGTCAGAATTAGGACACCAATACGTGACCGCGTATCCAGGAAAGGTCATACACAGGGAGAGTATCTCTGAGACTTTCTCAGCGAGTATAGGAAAGATGACTAGAAAACCTTACAATCAACATAGATCGAAGAGTGCCGATAGATTTGGCCTCAGAAGTTTTAATTATGATAGACCCTACTTTCGGGGAGACAGATCTCCTGAATGGTATGACAATTAACGGGACCATAGATCACCGAGGAAGAAATTTAACTATCAATCTGATAGAAATCAATACAGATATACTGGAGACAGACATGATAGGTACCCGCGGAATCAGATCCAGATAGATGCACCAAACGAGCAGGAACAAAGACGATTTCGCAAAAGCTCACCTTACCAATGAAACAAATCCTTTGAGAAAAAGGAATCAGACCGAGTAGTCAGACACTCTCCAAACAATAGTCCGAAAAAGGATAGCAATACTCAGCTACAATGTAGTCTTTGTAAGGGAACAGGACATTTGGCAAAGGTCTGTGCTAATAATTCAGAACGAGCGAATTCGGCTTGCATATTAGAAACCTTTAACAATGAGAATTGCGAAGGGTGTAGACCATTATTTGAACCAGACGGTAAGCCTATGCTTATCTGTGGTCACACTCTGCCTTGCCTTTCTTCTCTTGAAGAAAATGGTCATTTGGAATTGCATCCAGGATTCGTGCAAAAGCAGGAAGGGGCTGTGTTGAGAGACACGGGCTGGACAACTATAGGAGTGCGTAGATCCTGCATTGACTACTCATGCTTGATAGGTAAGACAGCAAGATGCGTCACTTTCGGGGGTAACATTGAGTATTACCCTCTTGCCATTATTGAGGTGGACACACCCTTCATATCTGGTAGAGTACAGGCCTGTGTACTCGAAGCACGGATAGCGGATTTGATTGTTGGTAATGTGCAAGGTGTGCAGGAATGTACTCAGATAGACATCAGGAAATAAAGGGACAATCGTGTGCTTAGGGCCAATGCGGTGATTACGAGGGCGCAGTCAAATTCAGATGACGCATTAGAAGCGACGCATCATGAAGATAAGACATCGAAATTGGTCAAAGGGAGTCAGGATACACAGGTGTCGGCCTTTATCCAGCACCAACGGTCAGACGGATCATTACGTAAATTTTACAACTTTGCCGAGAGAGGTGATGTAAAGTGCACAAAGTTGGCCAGACATTGGTTCGAGCTCAAGAATAATGTTGTCACTAGGTGTTTCGCTATGGGAGTACAAACTCAGCGCCAAGTGGTGGTACCGCGTAGTTTTAGAGCAAAAGTGTTAGAGGTTGCACATGACTCCCCTTTCGCAGGCCATATGGGTGTGGCTCAATCGCGCCAGAGGGTGCTTTCACAATTCTATTAGCCATTGTTTAGCAAGGACATTAAACTATATTGTAGGTCCTGTAAGATATGCCAACAGATGAAGCATAACGGCAGAACTCCCAAAGCTCCAGTGCAGGTTACGGACTTGTCAGTACGACCTTTCCAAAAAGTAGCGATTGATATTATAGGCCCCCTCTCGGTTACTTCAGACAGGGGATACCGTTTCATTTTAACGATGGTAGATTTGTGCACCAGGTGGCCGGAGGCGGTGCCGATGAAGAATATTACTTCACAAGCAGTCGCAGAGGCTTTGCAGATGCTGTTTTGCAGGTTTGGATTTCCGGAAGAGATATTATCGGATAGGGGCCGTCAGTTCATTTCGAAAGAGATGTCAGAAATCACTGGGCTGTTAGGTATTGCCCAAACATTCACGAGTCCATATCACCCTCAGTCAAACGGAGTTTGCGAGCGCTTTAACGGTGCATTAAAACACATGCTGGGTAAAGTGACCGTGGAATCTCCGCAAGAATGGGATAGGTTACTCCCAGCGGTCCTTTTTGCCTATAGGGAGGCTCCCCAAGAGAGTACAGGATTTTCCCCTTTCGAATTACTGTATGGGGCAAACCCAAGTGGACCGATGCACGGATTGAAGGATGTATTAACTGGAAAATGTGCAAATAGCACCTCAGTTACGAGTTATGAGTATGTAGTGAGCCTCAGAGAACGTATTGTAAAATCTTGTTTGGTGGCACGTGATTGTTTGGCGGGGTCGTTAGCACGGTATCGGAAGTATGCAAATCGAAACTCCAAACTAGTATCCCTATTTTCATGTGAGGAAGTTTGGCTACTTTTACCAGCTAAAGAGGATCGCTTGAGCATTACGTGGCAAGGACCATTCAAGGTGGTTAAAAAAATGACATATGTCGATTACCTAATTTCGGTCCGAAATAAGGAAAAGGTATTTCATGTGAATATGCTGAGGCCATATGTAGAACGACCTGAGTCATTGAAAGCAGTCACAAGGGCAGCACAGACTGAAGCAACAGTGGCATGTACGGCAGTCATTGATGACACGGGAGATGAAAAAGGTGAAGGGAATATCCAGTTATCTCTCGTACCCTTGGTTCCTTCGAAGTCATGGCATTTGGTGCGGATCAGTGATGACCTAACAGTAGAACAAAAGTCGGAAGTACAGATTATATTAGCGGAGTTTAAGGATGTCCTCACAGATCTGTCAGGACGGACAGACTTTACTTGTCATGATATCAATCTGACATGCGATCAGCCTATTTGGGTAAAACCGTATCCATTGCCCATGCATTTCAAATCGGCTGTCGAGAGAGAAATTGGTGATATGCAACGACTGGGGATCATTTCTCCGGCTGATTCACCATATTCTTTTTCAATGGTTGTGGTTCGCAAGAAGAACGGATCTCTTCGTACGTGTATTGACTTTCGGAGATTGAACAGCATCACCGTGGTGGACGCTGAACCCATACCTAATCAGGAAGATCTGTTAACACAACTCACCCACGCTACATATTTCACCAAACTCGATCTGTCTAGAGGCTATTGGCAGGTACCCCTCGCGGAGGCTGCGAAACCTCTAACGGCATTTAGCACCCCCAAAGGATTGTTTCAGTTCAATGTCATGTGCTTTGGCTTAGTGAACGCACCCGCCACATTTGTGAGGATGATGAGAAGATTGTTAGGACATCGATCGGATATTATTACATATATCGACGATATATGTGTGTTTCATGAGTTATGGGAGGATCACATAATAGGTTGTCTTCCCTATTGCGGTGTCTAAGGCAGCATAATTTAACGGCACGGCCGAGTAAAGTTTGCATAGGTTTTAGAGAGTTAAATTTCTTAGGACATACTGTAGATCATAATCACCTGAAACCGGAAGATGTGACAGTTACAAAGATTTTACAGTTGCAGACACCTAAAACAAAAAAGCAAGTGAAAAGTCTAATTGGACTCGTGAATTTTTATCACAAGTTCATCCCTCAGTTCTCTTCCATTGCAGCTACACTTACTTCGCTTACGAGTAAGGGGATGCCAAATAGGGTCGTGTGGACACAAGATTGCGAGATAGCCTTATCCAGAATCAAGAGGGTGTTCTCTAGGAAACCCATCTTACTGATGCCAGATTTACGCAAACCCTTTGTTTTGCGGACAGACGCATCTTCTGTAGGAATTGGTGGTTAAGTGGCCGGGGGAGTGGACGGGAATGGCACCAAATCAAGTTAGATGTGACCGGGCTTGGTCACGGTGACAAATCAAGTATAGTGTGACAGGGTGAGAATGGGGTGGAATCTTTTATCAATGTTCATCTGTTGTTTTACTGGCGACTGCCAGAGATGGTGATTACAGAATAGGAACATAACCCAGGTGATTCTTTTGGAGACTCGTAACTGTGTTTATGTTTTAGGCTGCATGATCGTCGAAAATATGGTAATATTCTTTTCTCTATTACCTGATGTAAATAAACGACACTTCCTACTGACGTTCAGGAAATAAGTTCATGCTGGATTAAATATGAATGAACACCTTTATTAAGTGTCTGCACACTCTGACAACTTCATAATAGTTCATAAATACATGTGCTTCTGTGGTATACAAACCAGTCATCCCAAGAAATAACACACAGCCATCGAACTTACAAGATGGTCCAAAACCCCAAAATCACTGCCTCACTCGTCTCGTGCCTAAAAACAACTCACTTAACCCCCTTCTCTCAAACCATCACTTCCGTCCTAGCTACTGAGCAATTCTACCCCAAGTTCGATGACGTCATTCCTGAACACTTTAATTAAATCACTCATAGGAATTGTGACTAGTGTTATTACACTAACTAGACACGCTCAAATACTTAGTGTTTAATCTTGCTAAGTATTCTTACCCTAACTATAATTAAGTGGCAGCACCTTAGTGTTAATCCGACGTAACAGTCCGTACTGTCACATACGCCCGCGGCCACTAAAGTGTATCCCGTAGGGAGACACCTTATTCCCTAGAAAAAAATTTACTAACTCTAAAACAAAATTATTGGAATTCATGTAACCCACCATAAATCATGTCAGAAGGACTACAATAAACAATAGATGGGAATAATGGATGAAATAACACCATAAACAGTTCACACACAAAAATCGATCATGAAGGGGTAGGGACTGATGGACATAACATAAACGAGGGACACATGAAAAAAAAAACAAAAAAAAAACAATGGAGGTTATGGTAGCTACAAATAGTACTAATAAGTGGCAAAAAAAATATATGGGCAAAATAGAACAGTAACTAACAATCATCAACGAACTAACAAAACGCTTTATGGGTTGATAGTCATCAATATCTCTCACACTTGTGCGAATCATAAAACATAAAATAACATGACAAGCGAGTTAACGTCGCAAGGAAAAAAAACTGGCCAAAAAAAAATATGGCGGGTGCACATAAAATATAGCGGATGCCCAAAATGGCTGTCACCCTACACTTCACTGAAGTGGGTGATGAAAAAAAATATGAATGGAACAAATGGACATAGAACCACAAAACTTGGTGGCAAAGTATGGGCAAAATGGGTAAGTCTCATTAAAAAACTGACTTTGCCCGTGTAACAATAACCGGAAACAATGAATGGAATGGAAACATGGTAATCAATGGACAATGGTATAGAATATATAAATGGGCAAATAGTTAAATCACATGTATGAGTGTCGGTGTAACAATGACTGAAAATTCAAACAATTATAATGCAATATGGTGTCATCATTATAATGAATCGTGAATGATGCCAACATTAGTGGCGGGTGAAGATGTACATTAGTTAATCACTTTTATTTGGTACCACAGAACGATGTAAACCTTAAAAAAATCTGGGCAAAATCTTACGTCAGAAACATGGCAAAAAGAAAAAAACACAAAAAAAAAAATCATAGGGGTACAAAAGATGGTAAAAAAAATGAGATCAGACAAAAATAATGTGACATAATGACGCTAACGCGTGTAAAAGGGAACTACATCAACTACAATATATCAGGATTGCAGAGATCTTCTGAGTTGGTGGATCTCCATCAGCAGAGGTCAAAAGGATGTCGTGAGGGAACTGTTCATGTACTGGCAGATTCGACAATGTCTTTCTTGCGGACGAAAATGTAACAGCTCTCCATAAATAACGGCTGTTGGACTTTCCTATCTGAACTGGAAATGTGCGTAAAGTGTGTAACCCAGATGTTCAAGGATGCGTAACGATTGGTCTTCACGGTAGCATCAGGATCAGGCAATTCAGCAGGAGGGTATTGTGTAGGAGACCTGCATCGGAAGACACGAGAAGCAGGGTCGACTTCATGCGAAAAATTATAGCAGGGCAGGAAATGTCAACCTGACCGGAGACGGCATCTGGAGGTAAGTGCAGTTCAATTTGTAAACATCTTTGCAAAAATGTTCATTGCTTCCAATCTTTCAATGGCTTACAATAACAGGCGAGGATCGTACTGTGTAGGTTGGGATGTAGGAACCATGGTATGGACTACGGGAGTGACGAAAACGGGTTCGTACATGGGCGGCCCGCTGGTGAAGGTTCTTAGGAAGGGGAGCAGAATCGCTAGATGAGGTCGAATGACGACGTTTAGAGGGAAAACGAGCTGGGGGAGGAAGAACATCAGGTTCAATATCAGAAGAAGCAGAATCGGGTGAAGAATCAAGATCGGAGGGAGGGGGAGGAAAGCAATCAGAGCTAGGAAGAGGAGGTTCAACATCCGAAGAGTCGGACTCAGGAGCTGTATCAAGGTCGGAGGGAGGTGGACGAAAATAACCAGAGGGAGGAAAAGCGGGGTCAGAAGAGAGTTGAACAGAGGGAGGAAGGGAGGTATGGACAGGAGTTGCGGCAGTAATAGGAGGTACAATAATATCATGTTGAGGCGAAGCATGAGAGGGGCCTGGAGTAACGGAGGGTAACTCAGCCAAGCGAGCATCACGGGAGTGGATACGTGAGTACAGCTCAGGAAGAGGGATAGGACCCTCGGAGGTGGAACAAGAACGATAACGTCTGGTACGATCAACCATATGGAAGGGGGAAGAAGGAGAGGGCACCGAGGAGGCGGAAGGAACAGCAGCTCGACGGACTACTCTAGACCGGAGTCTGTGTAAAACATCATCACTGGGAGGACTATCAGATTCTGATGAGGAAGCATCGTAAACATAGGGCTGAACAGATGTAAGTGGAGCAGGAGGAGGGATAAAGGAGACAGGGGCAGAACTAATGGGGTCTGAAGGAGGACAAGATGCAAGTTCAGACATGGAGGGAGAGGAAGAGGAGGAAGCGTTGTACTGGAGGGTAGCCTGTCGCACGGGGCGGCCAGACGGAAGAGCATGAGGAGGGACAGTGTAGGGGCGTTGCACATCTAGTCGCAACTGGGTAGCATGAGCTTTAGTTTCGTGGTGTCGCTCTTCATTCCATATCACGAAGGTAACCGGTGTTGTCTGTTTCACTATCTTGTACCCTGAAAGCCAGCGATGATCAAATTTATCGCTACGGGCATTCGTTTTAAACCAGACTAAGCCACCAACATGGAATGATGGCAAGCGAGTGCCCTTATCAAGCAAACGCTGTCGTTTCTTAAACGCCTTGAGAGCGTTATGGTGAACTTGCTGGTGGGCGGTACGTTTTTGTCGCAGGATAATCTCAATGGGATTATTGCCCATATATTTCCTTTGAGGAGTAAGGAGATTATCCAAAGGTAGACGTGGTTCCCTGCCATACAAGAGGTAGAATGGCGAGAAACCAGTTGTATCATTCACATTGACAACGCAGAGCCTCAAGTGCTTGCATGGGGTATATATACATCCCAATACTGCGGATTATCAGCTGTGAATTTGGAGAGAATGTCATGAAGAGTCTTATGCATTCTTTCATTGCGACCATTTGACTGAGGCCTATAGAAGCTGGTCATCTTATGTCTGATATTAAGGGCTGCAAGAGTAGAATGGAAAGGGCGACCTGTAAATTGCTTCCCATTATCCGAAAGAATAGTCTTAGGATAACCGTGGCGAGGCACAAAAGAATTAAGGAAGATTTCAGTAACATCTTCAGAGGAAGAGCCACGGAGTGGAAAACATTCGGGCCAGACAGAGTACTGGTATACAAAATGCAAGACATGGGTATTACCGGACTGAGAAAGGGGGTAGGGACCAGAGAGATCATCGCTGACGCATTCCATGGGAAAATGTGTCAGAGACATCATTTGTGTAGGGATACGCAGAGGACGCATGTTGCGCTGCTTGCATGTTTACAAGAGTCAACATACTCGGCAACGTCCTTATAGAGAGAAGACCAGTAATATCGTTTAGAAATAATGTCTCGTGTTTTATCTCGCCCCATGTGGCCATTAGAATCGTGAAAATCATGGAGAACACGAGGGATAAGATGTTTAGGAAGACAGATGAGGAGTTTATCTGGACATTTAGGGTCAATCCAGTAAAGAACGTTATCAGAGGACTGAATAGTGTAATTAGAAACAGATTTTGGGTCATGCTGAAACTGAGATCGAATTTGCAGGAGTGCAGGATCTCGAAGTTGTTCCTTCGCAGTGAAAGAAGGAAAGAGGAGCTCATCAGGAGAGCTAGAGAGATTTTCATGATCAGAAATGACAGGAGGACAGTCAGCATTTATGACAAGTGTTTCTTTGGCGTTATCATCAAGGTCTAATGACGCCTTAGGATCCGGTTTAGAAGAATAGGAGGGGTCTGTACAAGTATCATATGGAATCCGAGACAGAAGGTCAGCTACAGTGTTATGTTCTCCTGGGATATGCTCAATGGTAGCATCATAACTCTGTAAATTCAGAGCCCAAGTTTGTAGCTTACGGGGTTGCTCAGACGTCTTGGTTAACCAAGTAAGCAAAGGCTTGTGGTCAGTACGGATTAAAACCTTTGTACCACGTAGATAGAAGTCTAACTTTTGCAATGCATAGTGTATGGCAAAAGCTTCCTTCTCAGTAACGGTCCATCGTTGTTGAGACCGACTGAGTGCGTGAGAGAGGAATGCAATAGGCATCTCGTTTGGGACTTCGGCAATAATCGGAGGAGAGTCCGAGATGTTGGCCTGGACAAGACAAGCACCAACAGCCCGAAGAGATGCGTCCGTATACAAGATCATAGGACGTCTAATGTCTGGATATGCCAAACGAGGAATCTTAGTAAGTGAAGACTTAAGATAATTGAAAGCATCCTGGCAGACGTCAGTCCATCGGAATCGAGCATACTTTTTTGTTAGAGCAATAAGAGGCTCAGCAGCTCGAGAGAAATTGACTATGTGCTTTCTATAGTAGGAACAACTGCCTAAGAAACCGCGAACGTGGCGTACAGAAGTAGGAGAGGGCATATCACGGATGGCCTGCACTTTAGCATCATCCGGACGCACACCATCTTGGTTGATTATGAAGCCAAGATATCTGGCTTCGGTCTGTAAGAAAGCACATTTGCTTAATTTGAGCATAATATTATGTGCCCTCAGTCGGTTAAAGACTTTCTCAACATGGAGTAAATGATCCTCAAGGGTTCCTGGAGTGTGGATCAAGATGTCATCAACATAAGCCAAGGCGTAAGATTGCATGCCCTTCAGTACTTCATCCATGAGGGACATATACGTAGCTGGGCTGCTCTTTAGGCCGAAAGGCATGACATTCCACTGGTAACTCCCAATATGTGTACAAAAAGAGGATTTCACTTTGGCTTCCGGTGACATCGGAATGTACCAGAATCCAGAACGGGCATCTAGGGTAGTAAACCACTTAGATTTTCCAACGGTCGCCAAGATATCATCAACCCGAGGAAGGGGGTATGAAATTACCTTGGTAATGGCATTCAAAGCCCGATAATCGCAACAGAAACGATTAGTACCATCCTTCTTGGTGACTATTACAATAGGGGAAGACCAGAAGGATCGGGATCTCTCAATGATACCTTCTGCCAACATATCCGTAATCGATTTCTCCACGATCTCCCTATTCTTAAGTGGAGTGTGGTATGGATTTCCATTGTTACAGTATTGGTTCTCTTCAGTTCCATGTCTGAGAGAGCAAAGATATCATGATTATTCTTGACGAACTGACAAATGCGACTGGCATGTGGGGAGTCAGTTGTCACTTGCTCCATTAATTGAGCAAGGCGTGTAGGTGGCACATTCAAGGAAGAGGAGGGAGAAGGAGAAAGTTGTGGGAAGAGAGGCTGAGGAGGAGAAGTACGATAACCTGAAGTACAGGGGAGAGTTGTAAAGGTAGGAGAGGAAAGTGAACGGCGCTGAGGAGGGTAGTTACTAAACGATACATGCGCATTAGTAACAGCACCAATGGTAGAGGGGTGTGAGGAGGGAGGGTGAGTAACCAAATGGGAAGGAATAGTGGGGGGGTGGTTATCATACTCTGTGGAGGGAGGAACAGAAGTACGATGAGGCAGAGAATGTGATGCTAAGTGAGCAATCACTGTACCACGTTTGACAGTTACAGGCTTCCCAGAAGTATTTAACAGCATGACGGGAAAATCACGCTTAATGGAAACCTGAACAATGCCATCAACAACATTGATGCAGGGGTCATCAATGATGTCAATACCCGGTAATGGTTCCACTATGACAGAATGGCCAGATGAGACATAGTCGGATCGTTTGACCCGATCAGTAGCGATAGTCAAAGAGTGAGGCTTTAAGGTAATAGGAGCAGTGAGGCGGACAAAAGATGCAATGTGAATATCATCCTGAAGAGGGATGTATTCACCATTGACGCGAATCTGTCGCAAGTCAAAATAGATTCGGGCGTGATGACGAAGAAGAAAGTCACGGCCGAGAATAAAGTTACGGGACATGCCTCTTGTAATAATGAATGGATGGACAACAGATTGAGAACAAATCTTGAGGCTTATCATAGCAGTTCCAATGGAACGTAAAGGTTGGCCAGTAACGGAGGCCAAAGGAGTAGAGGAAGGAAAAAATGTTACGTGCCGACGAATCTGACGAAACAACTGTTCACGGATGAGGCTAACAGTTGCGCCAGTATCAGCAAGAGCACGGTAGCTTTTCGTGTTGATGGAGATAAGACATGATGAAGGATCCGGAGTGATAAAAGGAGGAGAGACATAAGAAAGAGAGGAGGAAGACACCGAAGGTGGAGAGGAAAGTAAACATTTAGTCTGTAAAGACTGATGTGAGGATGTGTTCAAGTTACCCGGTATGGTCTTAACTACTCGGCAACCCAAGGGTTTCCCTGATTCATTAGGGGTGCAGGACGGGACTGTCCACGTAAAAAGGAACGCGGAGAACCTTGGGGGGAGGGCACAGGATTGGTAGGAAGCCAAGAAGGTTGGCGTTGTCGCTGCTGTCTGTTCTGATAATGTAATGGTTGTGGCACGGGATTACTGTGAGGCTGTGGACTGCTTTGTAGCCGCTGAAAACAGCTGCGCGAGACGTGTCCCCTTTGCCCACAAGTGTAACATATTATTGAAGCTATTTGATGGACCTGTGGCGCTGGTGGATGGTGAAGGCGTCGAGGCTGGTACTGATAATTGGACGCATTATTACAAGGCATTGGTGACCTTGAAGGTTGCTGCCAAGTGTGGCGGCAATGGCTAACGTCCATCGGTTCGTCATCATATTGGTGTTCAAGACGAGGCTCGCGACCAAGACGGTTGGTAAAGCGTTTCTTCACGTTGTCCTCTGTGATGGCCTGTTGTATTGCATATGTGACTGTATGAGGATCCTTGCGGATCAGATGCAACTTAAGTGCGTCGGATGACAAACCATCAATTAAAATACCAACAAGCTGCCGATCAATATCTGCAGATGTGGAAGACGAATCAATGAAGGCATCTTCAGCCAAGTTTAACAGTCTGTCTGCATAAAATTGTACAGGTTCCTGTCTGTCCTAGTGTACCCTACGAAGAAGAGTCCACGCGTGCTGACAATCCGTTATGGATGAATAGCGACTGACCATTGCCTTCTTCAGTGAAGCATAAGTTTCTGTAGGGAAAAGTTGTGCACGACGGCGTAAGAAATCAGTTACCAATGACTGGGAGGAGAAGAATGCAACACGCTTTCGGTCCTCATCGGTTGCCGATGGGATCAAAGACACAAACTTGTCAATATCAACAAGCCATTGTCTAAAGTGAGAAGCATCACCGTGAAACGGCTTGACAATGTTATTAATGTTTTGGTAATTGGCACTCTGTGTTACGGAGCTGAGCGTATTTGCAATGGACTGTAATGTGTTGGATGAAGTATCCGGAGAATCAGGTAAAGTTTTACTCACTGCCTGTTGTTGTGACAATTGCTGTTGAAGCAGTTGATTTTGCTGTTGTAACAAGTATACCTGATGCTCTAGCTGTTGAATGGGTGAATCCATCATAAAAAAACAGTTACGAGCTGGTCGCGGGCACCAAATCAAGTTATGTGGCCGGGGGAGTGGACGGGAACGGCACCAAATCAAGTTAGATGTGACCGGGCTTGGTCACGGTGACAAATCAAGTATAGTGTGACAGGGTGAGAATGGGGTGGAATCTTTTATCAATGTTCATCTGTTGTTTTACTGGCGACTGCCAGAGATGGTGATTACAGAATAGGAACATAACCCAGGTGATTCTTTTGGAGACTCGTAACTGTGTTTATGTTTTAGGCTGCATGATCGTCGAAAATATGGTAATATTCTTTTCTCTATTACCTGATGTAAATAAACGACACTTCCTACTGACGTTCAGGAAATAAGTTCATGCTGGATTAAATATGAATGAACACCTTTATTAAGTGTCTGCACACTCTGACAACTTCATAATAGTTCATAAATACATGTGCTTCTGTGGTATACAAACCAGTCATCCCAAGAAATATCACACAGCCATCGAACTTACAAGATGGTCCAAAACCCCAAAATCACTGCCTCACTCGTCTCGTGCCTAAAAACAACTCACTTAACCCCCTTCTCTCAAACCATCACTTCCGTCCTAGCTACTGAGCAATTCTACCCCAAGTTCGATGACGTCATTCCTGAACACTTTAATTAAGTCACTCATAGGATTTGTGACTAGTGTTATTACACTAACAAGACACGCTCAAATACTTAGTGTTTAATCTTGCTAAGTATTCTTACCCTAACTATAATTAAGTGGCAGCACCTTAGTGTTAATCCGACGTAACAGTCCGTACTGTCACACTTGTTTAATGCAAGACCACCAGAGTACCTTACATCCATGGTTGTATGTGAGTCGGAAGCTGTTGCCAGCTGAGACTAGGTACTCTACGATTGAAAGGGAATGCTTGGCAATTGTGTGGGCAGTTTCAAAGTTGTCCCGATATTTGATAGGTTCACATTTTGTATTATAGACAGACCATCGACCACTCTCATTTTTACAGTCGTCGAAATCGACAAGCTCGAAATTAACTCGTTGGGCTCTCTTACTGCAGCAGTACAAATTTACTGTTTTACCCCTAGAGGGTAAGCTCAACGTTGTAGCTGACACTCTGTCTCGGATGCAGAATGATTGTTTTTTCTTGGGTTTCCCCCCCCCCCCCCCCCCCCCCCCCCAACACGATGTTTAATTGAGTATGCAAGATATGTGAGGACAAGAAGGACATGAATGTATACTTGGCTCAAAAGCCGGATGTTGGGTGTTTGGAGTGTGCACAGCCGACTTCCAAAAAAAGGAAAAAAAAGAAAAAAACTTCCCAGTGGGGAGCGTAGATGTCACAGTGTGATTAACACAGCTGTGGACTGGGGGTGCTCCGCTGGGGGCGGGTACATAATGCCAGTCGGGTATGAGAGGAGTTCTCATACACTTAACTTAACAACATGAAACAGCGAGGTCAGCAGGTCAGAGGTGAACGCAAAGGGCGTTCGGATTAGGGAGTGAAGAAGAGAGAGTAGAGAGAGTCAGGTGTTTATTTGGGATGATGGCCGACTCGAATTGTCGAATGCAAGAGGATATTTAGTTGTGAGAATATTAGGCATTTGGTTATCTGGGATTTTCATGAATGTGTTACGCTTTGCTAACTGCATATATTGGTGTAATTTTGTGGTGATAATTATGTGAATACATTAGACAGAGTTGGGAAAATTGCCAGTGTTGGTTGTTACTTGAATGTGTTCCACTCCACCCCTCTCTCTCTCGTGTGTAGGATTTCGAGGACTAAGGAATATGTGTATTTAATACAAAATACTCTGTGTCAAGGTGAATTGGTGACATTGTCGGCGTCAACTACTCTTTTTATGCAAAAATATGACAGGGAATTTCTGTGTTGGGTGTATGTATAGACAGACGCACCAGGCGGATTAAATCCCACATGTTTCCCGCCCTGCGCTTGTTGTGTAGTGAGTACATCTAAAAAGTTGTTGGTGTCTAGCTTATAGTGAGTACGTAATGATGAGAGTATAGGGGTGAGAGGAAAAAAACACCATGTAAGAGAAAAGATAAAAGTATACGAGCTGAGACAAAAAATGTTTTTATTTATATATTTTTATTTACATAATAAGGGGGGTGTAGATGTGGTCAGCCGGCGAGGTTAGTATGGTTGACATTGTGGTCTATACAAATTGATAAAGTCGCTTAGTATGAGGTTTATAGAGAAAGATCGCTTTTGTCTGGTGTTTTGTGTGTAGGTATTGATGAGATTATAGGGGGCTGAGAGGTGAAGTGGTGTAATTATCGGAGTCAACCATTCTTTTGATGTAAACATATGACAGGTAATTTCCGTTGTTGGGTGAATGTAATTACATATTAATACGGGCTCTGGTCCACGGGGTAGTTTGCTTTATTATTTATACTAATAATAATATAATAATAGCCCTTTCAGTCATAACTGACTATGGGAATGCACCCCTGAGGTGACAGCCCTCAGCTGCTTATTTTCCTGGTGCTCCTTTCGACGTTTTCTCCACTCCTCTGCTTGTTGTGTGAGCCTCTCTTCGACCAATCTGAGGTGGCACCGTAAATAGCATCGTCACTTAGTGCGATCAGCAGCATCATCTTCCCATGTTGCTGGATCCATGTCCAGTGCCCTCATATCTCTCTTGCACACATCTTTGAACCTCAGCTGTGGTCGTCCAACCATTCTCTTGCCATCTGCTAAGTTTCCTTAAAAGATATATTTTTGGATGCGACCATCTTCCATGCTGCGAACATGGCCAAGCCAGCGAAGTCTGCGCTGTCTAAGCAGTGTATACATACTTTGAAGGCCAGCACGTGACAACACCTCGACATTTGTCACTTTATCTTTCCACGAGATGCAGAGGATGGGGCGTAGACACCGTAAATGGAAGGTATTGAGCCATCTTTCTTGCTTAGCATAGGTCGTGCAGGTCTCGCTGCCATATAAGAGTGTGCTGGTGACGCAGGCATCATTTACCGCAGCTTTGGTCTTCATTGTGAGTTTGGAGTTTCCTAAAACACGCGATGTGACGGGGGCAAAGGGCGCTGCAGCTTTGCCAATGCCGCTGTCGATTTCTGTATCAAGTGAGAGTTTGTAATTGATGGTAGACCCTGGTATGTGAAGTGGTGCACCACTGCCAATTCATAGTTATCGATAGTGATAACTGGTGCAGCACCCGCATCCTGACTCAGCACATTCGTTTTCTTTAGACTTATTGTAAGGTCAAAGTCCTTGCATGCTTTAGCGAAGCGATTCATCAAGTTCTGAAGCTCCTGTTATCTTTGAGTGACGACTGCTGCATCATCAGCGAACAAAAAGTCTCTTATAGTGATACTTCTGATTTTTGCCTTCAGCCTTGAAAGATTAAACAGACGGCCATCTGACCTAGTGTGAAGGCATATTCCTTCAGTTGCATCTTTGGATGCATGTTTCAAGAGTATGGCAAAGAAGATCCTGAAGAGGGTCGGAGCCAGAACACGCCTTGTTTAACGCCACTTCGTATGTCAAAGGGCTGTGACGTGCTTCCAGCATATTGTACTGTTCCCTTCATGTCGTCATGGAATGACTTTATCATTTCTAGCATTTTAGAAGGGCAGCCTATTTTTAGGAGGATTTAAAAGAGTCCATCCCTACTAACCTGGTCAAAGGCTTGTGTGAGGTCTATAAATTCGATATATAAAGGCCTTTTCTGCTCTCTTGATTTTTCCTGAAACTGGCGGACTGACAAGATCATGTCTGTTGTTGATCTACCAGCTCGGAATCCACACTTTGACTCTGGATATATGCGCTCAGCTAACTTGTGTAGTCGCATTAAGATGACTTTGGCAAACACCCTACCAACAATACTAAGAAGAGAGATGCCTCTGTAGTTATTGCAATCACTTCTGTCTCCTTTATTTTTATACAGTGTTACAATTTTGGCATATCGCATGTCTTGAGGAATAATTGTCTCTTACCAGCACTGGCACATCATCCTATGCAGGGGATGTAATAGCGTGCTCTTACAGCATTTGATTTCATCAGGAGGAATCCCATCACTGCCTGGCGCTTTGCCAGAGGCCAAGCTATCAATGGCCTTGCTGAGTTCCTCTAATGTTGGTTCGGCATCCAGCTCCTCCATAGTTGGCAGACTGTTGACACCATCAAGGGCTGCAGGCGTAACGGTATTGTCTCTAGCGTAAAAGCTTAGAGTAGTGCTCGACCCACCTCTCCATCTGCTTACCCTTATCGGTTAGCTTCTCTCCGCTGATGGTTTTTAGCGGTGCCGTCTTACTTTTATGGGGGCCAAGTGCTTTCTTTATACCGTCATACATTTGTCTAATGTTGCCTGTTTGCGCTGCGATCTGGATGCTCTCACTGAGCTGGAGCCAGTAGTCATTTGCACAGCGTCGAGCAGTTTGTTGAACTTTGCTTCTCGTAGCCTTCAGGATCTGTAGGGTTCTGGCACTCGGTGAACGTTTGTATTCATTCATAGCACTGCGCTTAGCTTCAATGACAGGTGCCATCACATCTGATGAAGCATCAAACCAGTCATTTGACTTTGCTGTTTTCTTACCAAAGGTGGCAAGTGCAGTACTTTGAATGGTGTTCTGTAGATGCTCCCAGTTCTCTGTAATAGTATCCCCATGCTGAGGGCTACTGAGCACTTTCTTCAAGGTCGCAGCAAATTGAGCGATCATGACAGGGTCTGACATCTTCCTGGTATCAATGCGTGGTTTCCCTTTATGTCTGACACGATAGAGTGTTCCTGGTTGTGCTCTGATTGTGCAGCAAACCAAGGAGTGATCTGTTTCATAGTCTGCACTATGGTACGAGCGCGTGGAGAGCACAGACCTGAGAAGTGGCCTTCTGGCGAGAATCAGGTCCAAGTTGGTGCCAGTGCTTGGATCATGGGTGTCTCCATGACACCTTATACTGTGGTTTTGTCTGAAAGTAGGTGTTGGTCACGCAAAGGTCATGTGGACACACAACTCTAAGCGCCGTTTTACATTTTCAATCATCTTGCCAATACCAAAGCTGCCCAGACATGAAGGCCATGAAACATTATCGGCACCCACTCTAGCGTTAAAGTCACCAAGGAGAACACGCTGTTCTTGCCTAGGTATGCTTTTGATGACTGCTGCTAGATTATCGTACAACTCATCTATAGCTTCTGAGGCAGAGTACAGAGTAGGAGCATACACACTGACAAGGGTGATGGGTCCTGTGCTAGTTTGCAGGTGGAGCGTTAACAGGCGTTCTGATCCATTCTCGCCTGGTTCAACCATTTTAGTTAGCGATTTTTTGACTGCAAAACCTACTCCGTGTTCTCTAGTTTTATTAAGATCTTTCCCTTGCCAATAAAATGTGTAGTCCTTCTCGCTCATCGTTCCAGAGCTCGCCAGGCGCGTTTCCTGAATTGCAACTATATCCACCTGAAGTCGTTTAAGCTCATCATTAATTATGACTGTCTTCCTTACATCGTTTACGTCCTGTAGGTTTTCGGATAGTCCAGTCAACATAGTCCGGACGTTCCAGCATCCCAATCTGAGAGTTTGCTTATTTCTATTATTCTGATAATAGCTTGGTGCAAAATTGTCTGTCCACAGTTCGGGTTTGACCCTGATCCCCATGCACCCAATGGGGAAAGCAGACAGTGGCGGGACAACACCTTATTGACTGGGGGCTGCCCAGCTTGAAGCGGACGGTAGCTGTCCAGTGAGATCCTAGAACCTCTCCCACTGTCGGAAGTAGCCTCTGGCGCCATGCCCTACGCCAATTGGGCAAAATGCTTATAACCGGTAACTGCTACTTCCCGTGTTTTGCCGACTCCTATAGGGTGAAGCTGGAGTGTCCTCTCCAGGGCGCGAGCTTAGGCACAGTTATATGGAGATCAAGCTGTTGCCAATGCAGCATGTTCCCCCTCTCCACACAGCTGATAGATCCAAAGGAACGGCAGTAGCCGATACAGTTTGGTACCAGTCACGTCGCAGGAGTTGCCAGAATAATGTCGAATCTACATTAGACTGCCTTAGGGACTCCGACTCCGGATTTATCCTCAGGGTTTACTCCCAAAGCCAATCCCATAAATGGATATTCCGGCAAGGCAGCGGTGGTTTGAATTCAGAGTTCCTTCTCTTAGATAAGCTTCCAACCAAGGATCACGAGCCCTATCTGCCCGAAGCTGCTGGTTTTAAGGCGCAAGTCGCTCGCCTTTGCCCCTTCTCCCGTCAGTGAAAACAGTTTCGCCGGGCTCAAATTGAGCCACACGTGAAGGCCGGGAGCTGAACTTGGTTATACTATATCATGATTAATAAGGCTACTTAGGCCAATGTCCATCTAGTCGTATGTAAGTGTCCCAGCACACAGCCGCATTCTCCAAAATAAAAAAATACGGTCAAAGGCCAGGCTGGACAATTCCAAATAGACAGTTTTATTGAACACAACGAGGCTCCGTTGAGATATATGTCATATGCAGACTAAAGTATGGCATTGTGGTGGGTTTTGATGTTAAAGAAAGTAATCTGTACGTGTCTACAGAGTGAGGTCAGCTATGCAAGTCCCTGAGTCTAATAGTTGATGATGATGTTCTCGGGGTACCTGACTGCTACCACCCTACGATCTCACTCTGCGATTTATTTTGGGTATCTAGTGTTTGTGATGGTATTTATATACGGCTTGATGTCTAGGGTAATGATAAATGTAGTGTTAAATGCGTTTACAAACACAATTTTAGCTCCTAAAATTAAATAAACAAGACTGGTTTCAAAGTTATATATATATATACCAATGGATTGGTCACTACCTGGAAAATAGAACCGCCAGAGTACAGCTGCAAGGACAGACTAGTAAAAAGTTTATATTAGAGCAGGGTGTCCCAAAAGGGGGAGTCCTGTCACCTACACTGTTCCTTGCATACATAAATGACAAAACTGACAATATTCAACAAATAGCACTCAATGCTTCCTTTGCAGATGACTTAGCCTTGTGGATCTCCGAAGAACGTATCACTACTGCAAACATTCTGATGCAGCAAGCACTAACATCACTGGAAGAATGGGCCAAATCATGGCTCATGAAGATTAATGAAGAGAAAACAACGTACACTGTATTTTCACCCTCAACTAGACCTCAGAGCTTCAAACTAGTACTAAACGGAGTAAATCTTCATTTAAATGAAAATCCGAACTACCTAGGCATTGTTTTTGATCGCCGTCTGACTTGGAAAAAACAGGTTGACAGAAATCAAATGAGAGCAAGACAAGGAATGACAATTATGAAAAAACTTGAGGGAACAACTTGGGGTGCAGATGAGAAAGTGCTTAAGACGCTGTACACAGGGCGAGTGAGGCCAGTTCTTGAATATGGCATGGCTGCATGGGCAACAGCAGCTAAGACAAACTTCGATAAAATTAGCAGACTCCAAAATCAAGCAATGAGAATTATAACGGGAGGCATGAAGTTGACACCTATAAAACAACTCGAAAAGATTACATGCCTTCAGCCAATGACAGATAGAAGAGACTGCAGGGCTCAACAACAGGCCGAAAAATTCAAAAGACTAACAGACCACCCAGTGTGCCACAGAATAAATGCTCTTAGAAGGCAAAGACTCAAACGAAGTAATTTTGTAGAATCAACCAAACCACAAATGAGAGCAATATCCATAGATGAAATACCCACTGTTAAACCCATCTACACTGCACACAAGCTTCCAGTTTGGAAACAAAATCGTTTCTCTAAAATGGTAGAAAACATTCCAGGAATTGAAAGTAAAAAGAGCCAAACTGCAACAGATAGAAAATCCGTAGCGACAAAATACATAGAGACACATTATCCACGCAACACCTGGACCCATGCATACACAGATGGATCAGCAACAAAATGCAACAGAAATTGGAGGTGGGGATGTCTTTCTGACCTTAAGCACTGGTGCAGAAAATGGCTGTCAGTGGCGACAGGACGATTCTCCATCAACTTCAGAGCAGAGGCAGAGGCCTTGAAAACTGCAGCAGAGGTTATATTGACAGAAGAAACGGCAGAGAGACAAGTTGCTTTCTTTACTGATGCACAGTCAGTAATTGCAACGTTGAAAAGCCAAAATAATACAGACCTGGATGATCTCAGAGTAGTGCTCCACAAACTTTGTCAACGGTTCAATAGTGTTGTAATCCAATGCATCCCATCTCTTTGTAACATCACCGGCAATAAAGAGGCTGACAGAATGGCAAAAGAAGGTTCACATCTACCTCAGCCTGATGCAAGCATAACTTTTGAGGAAGCAAAGAGTTTTATCAGAATCAGATACAGAAACAAATGGAATGTAGAACATCCAGGGCACACACAGAATGAAGCTTACTCCAAGCTCCACAGAAGAGAACAAGTGGTAATCTTCAGACTCCGCACTGGCCACAACAGATTGAGATACCATCTATTCAACAAGCTGAAGATAGAAACTACCGATCAGTGTAACTGTGGCACTGGTGAAATGACTGCTGAACATCTGCTTCAAAGTTGCCATCTTATATGTGGTACAGAGAAAGTGCATATGGCCGACGCCAGCTCCTTTCGTGGAAAAGCTTTACGGGGATTCAAATAGCCTCAAACTGGCTACTGCTTTCTTTGAGAACATTTAAGTGGACGTCTTAGAGTGTACGAAGAAGAAGAAGAAGACGTAAAGTAATAGGAGACCTAAATGCGAAAGTTGGAACTCACAATAATTATAACAAAAGAGTAATGGGAAAATGCGGCAGTGGAACAGTAACTGAGAATGTGGACATATTAAAAGCGTCTGCAGCTTTAACAATCTGGTCATTGGAGGAACACTTTTTCAACACAAAGAAGTGCACACGTTAACGTGGGAATCAACAAACGGACGGGAAAGAAACCAGATAGATCACACAATGATCACTGGCAGATGGAGACGTGCATTACAAGACGTGAAAGTAAGAAGAGGCGCAGATGTGGGAAGTAATCATCACCTAGTAGTAGCAAGACTGAAGGTGAAACTCAGAGCTACTGGACCAATTGCAGTCAAACAGAAAAGATATAACATCACGAAACTTAAGAACTCCCCTTACCAGAAAAGCTTTCTTGGTAGACATGAAGAGACGATATCAGATTACCAAAAGCCAGGAAAGAACAGAGACCGATGATGTCGACCAGAAATTCAACACACTCTCAACAATATTCAAGGAAAGCAGCAAGTCATGCTTGGGATTCCAGGAAAGAAAGAGCAAAGACTGGATAACATCAGAAACGCTAAACACCATAGCGAAGAGAACCGTAATCAACAGAAAGAAAACAGAAGCTAAGTCTCCCAGGTTAAAGGCAATATATAGTCAACAATAAAGTCAGCTGGACAAAGAAGTAAAACGTCAAACTAGTGCTAACAAAAGGACATTTCTGGATGACCTTTGTGACCGCATGGCTTACTACACTATCATTTATACGTGTCATAATAAAAATAACAGAGGTAAAGCAGATAAGGCGTTTTCGCACAAAACGCAGGTCATTAAAGTTCAGTTGGCAGTCACGAAGCAGAGAGACAAAGATAGTGCAGTCCCATAAAATAATATTGAATGCTTGTTTCAAATGGAAAATTTTGTAAAGTGAGAGTTGGTTTTTTTCCCATTGTTCAGAGAGAGAGAGAGAGAGAGAGAGAGAGAGAGAGAGAGAGAGAGAGAAAGAGAGAGAGGGGGAGACGTGTGGAAAAAGTCGAAAAGGTGAGAAAACGTGTGCAAATTTAGATAATTGCACCGTGTGAAAAAAAGAATGCATCGTGTGAACATTGGAGTGAAAAAAAGAAGAAATAGTATAAATAGGAGAGAAGTGCGAGAAAGGGCAGTGATTTCAGAATTTATGATTCCAATGATTCCTTGATTTTGGACTTTCGAGATTATTAGAATGATTCGCTGATTTTAGGCTAGAGGATTTTACAGATAGTGTTAAGTGAACTTCGTGTTTTAGAGTATCAAGACAAGTTTTTAAGTAGACAAGTTTGAATATTATTCTGTTGGATATATATTTTTTCTCGTGGATAAACAACCATCATTGTGAAATTCGCAGTGTTTGCCTAATGACATTAATAAACTCTAATTGAATTTTCTTCAATTGCTCTGTTACAGTTGGATCATTTGAAAACCATTATACGATATTGCTAATCCCTAATCCTAAAGGGAAGAATGAACCTGGGAAGAAAAAATGAGCAAAAGTCAAGAATCTCCATCTCAGGCGAAAAGCCTGTAGCACTTGAAAAACAACAACATCAAAAGGATTTAACTCCAATTGAAAATAAAATCAGTATAACTACTTGCACATTTAAGTGACGCGGACACATATACCACTCATTGGCACCGTGACCTGTCCTTTTCTTTAGTGAAAGCAGACAGGAATAATCACTACATTTTATCAAAGTCAGGAACAACAGCAGAACAACAGCAACAGCAACCACAAGCGTTGTATACACTACAGCAACAACAGCACCAACAACAGGCGTTACAAGTGCATATGCACAGCAGCTACAACAGCAACAGGAAATGCAACAGGCATGCGTCCATCCTGCTAACATACCCTTACTTGTAGAGGCCGAACCCACAATGCCGCGTTGCAACTGATAACAGACAAGCTATCCAATGTAGAACACTATAATAAATATAGCCAAATTCTCTCGGTTTTAGCTCCCTTCACTGGCAATTCAAAGACATTTCGGAGATGGCTAATGAACATAGACAAGTTTAGTTCCATGGTAAATGCTACGTGTGTCAAGGAAAAGATCAAAATTGCATACTTGTCGTCGGAATCTCTTGTGACGGATTTTCTTCGACGGCGAAGATGGCAGACACCTAACAGGAGATACCAGCGCCCGCTAATCACCACCAATCGAAGTACCACACACAGATTTGTGAGCAAAAATAACTATTGCCCGAAAGAATCAAAGAGCAACAATAGACATTGCTGGAGCGAACCAGAGAGCAACAATATATAATGCCAGAGAGAACCAGAGATCAACGATACATGTTGCCGGAGAGCATCAGAGAGCAACAATAGATATTGCCGGAGAGAACCAGAGAGCAACAATACATATTGCCGGAGAAAACCAGAGATCAACAATACATATTGCCGGAGAGAATAAGAGAGCAACAATAGATATTGCCGGAGAGAACAAGAGAGCAACAATACATATTACCGGAGAGAACCAGAGAGCAACAATACATACTGCCGGAGAAAATCAGAGAGCAACAATAGATATTGCCGGAGAGAACCAGAGAAAAACAATACATAATGCCGGAATGAACCAGAGATCAACAATACATATTGCCGGAGAGAATCAGAAAGCAACAATAGATATTGCCGGAGAGAACCAGAGATCAACAGTACATATTGCCGGAGAAAATCAGAGAGCAACAATAGATATTGCCTGAGAGAACCAGAGATAAACAGTACATATTGCCGGAGATAATAAGAGAGCAACAATAGATATTGCCGGAAAGAACCAGAGAGCAACAATACATATTACCGGAGAGAACCAGAGAGCAACAATACATACTGCCGGAGAAAATCAGAGAGCAACAATAGATATTGCCGGAGAGAACCAGAGAAAAACAATACATATTGCCGGAATGAACCAGAGATCAACAATACATATTGCCGGAGAGAATCAGAAAGCAACAATAGATATTGCCGGAGAGAACCAGAGATCAACAGTACATATCGCCGGAGAGAATCAGAGAGCAACAATATATATTGCCTGAGAGAACCAGAGATAAACAGTACATATTGCCGGAGAAAATCAGAGAGCAACAATAGATATTGCCTGAGAGAACCAGAGATAAACAGTACATATTGCCGGAGATAATCAGAGAGCAACAATAGATGTTGCCAGAGAGAATCAGAGAGCAACAGTAGATATTGCAGGAGAGAACCAGAGATCAACAATACATATTGCCATAGAGAATCAGAGAGCAACAGTAGATATTGCCGGAGAGACCCAGAGAGCAACAATGAAATTGCCGGAGAGAACCAGAGATCAAAAATACCTATTTTCCGGAGAGAATCAAAGAGCAACAATAAATATTGCCGGAGAAAGCAAATCCGACAGTGGAGACGATATTCCCCTCGCTGAGTTACGCGAGAGATTAGAATATCGAAATACCAGGTTACAGGCCGAGAAAGTTACTCCAGAAAACCCTGACACCACGATAAATTTCTGCCAGCCTATTGTGCAACAAACATAAGATAGAAACGAACAACCTTCAACAAGCAACTACCACTCTGATGAACAGTGGGATAGTGAAGACGAGACCTCACTGCACGTGATTCAAAGTAAAGCAATTCACAACAACCAGTATACTGAAAATAAAGATACTTGGCCAAATGAAGAAAACGCAGACAGCACTACATGCACACTTAAGGAAGATGATACTATTCTTCCATCACCTCCATTGAGACACGAATCTGACCTTGACACAGCAGATCCCGAGAGTGACCACGAAAGTATGATCAATCCAAACAACATTGAATTTCGCATAGCAACGAAGCGCCCATATTCTGGCTCAACAGATGACTCACCCCCTTTACCAAAGTTTGTGAGGTTACCTCAAGAGCACGTACATATGAAATTGCGAAGAAAACGCAGACAGCCCCACAAAATGCAGCATGAGGTGCATCATTTGAAAACTACTTCATCCTTACCCTCGACAACTGGAGCCACCACCCACTCGACAGTGCGAAATACGCCATCCTCTTGTGATCAACGATTGACGAGGACAGAAGTTACCTTGATGACATCGCCAAGTTCCTCATGTCAAATTCGTAAACGTCCAGTTCAACGATTATTGGTTTATTGGAGAATCAATCTTCTCTAATAACAAAAAGGTACTCCCCAAGCTATAGTACCCAACAAGTACTCTCTCTACATAGTACTACCCCTCGTTCCCCACCGTACTAAAGTCATTAGTATCCATTTTTTTTTTATTTTTTTTTTTGGCAGGAAATTTTATTTTTTTCAGAAAGATGTCAGCCCCAGTCAAAGACCCTGCTGATAATACTGATGATAGTGACAGTTATAACGTCTGTACATCCAGATATACACTGTTCAAAAAAAGAAACGCAACTTTTTTGGTGTTACTTTTATAAAAGATTTTCGCTGATTGGACATCAGTCAACCTATCGACTGTGTCCACCTGGTCATTACTTTCTTGTGGTTACCTGAATTGTACTCACCTCAAGATTTGTGAGGTCATGAAAAAGGTCAAGGTCAAAACAACATTTTTGACAATAACTCGTGATAGGTTCACGAGAATCCCGTGAACCTTAAGGAACACAAAACTCTCTGACCATATTATTGAATGCTTATTAAAGATTGACGCTCCTCGAATAAATTCAGTTGAAAATTCAATGCGCAATTATGGCTCATCTCACTTCAGAACAACGACTCATCATCATTGGACGTTTACAGACTGGACAGTCACAAAGTGTAGTGGCTAGACAATTTAATGTGATTAGAAGCATCATTAGTCGCCTTTGGAGGCGATTTCAAGAAACTGGCTCAGTGGCAGACCGGCCGCGCAGTGGAAGACCTAAAGTCACAACTCCTGCCGAAGACCGCTTCATACGGCTGCGTCACCTCAGGAATCGACTTGCATCTGCGTCTTCCACAGTCCAGTCATTGTCAGCAGCTCGTCGAATTTCAGATCAAACGGTCAGGAACCGGCTGCACGACTCTGGTCTTTGGGCTAGAAGACCCTACAGAGGTCCTGTTCTTACGGACCGGCATCGTCAGAACCGACTACAGTGGGCGAACCAGCATCGTCAATGGACTGTTGTGAATGACTGGAGACGGGTTTGGTTTAGTGATGAATTTTTTGTGTGCTCCAGCGACACGATAGACGGAGAAGTGTTTACCGCAGAGTCCATGAGCGCTACGCCCAGAACAGCGTGATGAGGCTCCTCCACATGGTGGTGGAGGTGTACTGATGTGGGGGGCGATCAACTTCATGCGAAGAAGTGACCTGGTGCAAATTGAAGGACGCCTGAATGCCCAACGATACGTCGCTGAAATTCTTCGTCCTCACGTCCTTCCACTTCTGGCTGCACGAGGGTCGATTTTTCAGCAGGATAACGCTCGACCTCAAGTGGCACAACTCACCACCCAGTTCCTCGCTGATAACAACGTCCAGAAAATTACGTGGCCAGCCATGTCATCAGACATGAACCCCATAGAACACTTATGGGATAAACTCGACAGACAACTCCGCCAGCGAGACATGGCTCCAGCCAATCTCCAACAGTTGTCTCTTGCACTGCGGGAAGAGTGGGCAGCCATCTCAAAACAACAGATCCAACGGCTAATCGGATAGATGTCAAGGAGATGTCGTTCTCTGATAGGGGCAAGAAGAGGCCATACACCTTACTGAAACGGAGGCCTCAGTCGCAGAGAATATAAGTCCAAACCAAATTTAATGAACATCATTTCATTGTTAATGTCTGAAAGTTTCTTCATGCCAAGATTGAAACATTAATTCCGTAAAATAAAATTTTGGTACAAGTTTGAAATATGGAGTCAATTACCACTGCAATAATGTTTTTTTTTTGGTTGAACAGTATTCTAACACATTATGATGGCGTAACGCCACAGTGTTTGAATGTTATAGAATTATTTCAGATTTTTCGTCGACATGGACTGTCATTATGATTACATCTTCTACACTGCTACGTCAGGAAACTGGAGAACATTCGCAGATCTAGAACACTATGTTATCCAGGTTAAACAGAACTACTTTAAATTATCTCAGTTCTCTAGTTATTCAAACCTTTTTGCGAGAGTTAGGTACGAAATCTTTATGATTAGAAGAGCACTCACGGAAAATCAACTTCAGTTTTACAAACTTAGTCATCTATATTTAAAAAAAAAAACAAGGGAGCAGTAATTCCTTTTATTGGAAATTCTTTAGAGTATATAATTAGTCCAGCTACTGATACCGACTATGAAGATCTAATTAAGCCCATTAATCCATTTATACATTATCGACTAATCAGAAAGTGATCACACATGTTCTCAGTAAAAGTGCTACCATATTAAATAACACCCAATATGCACTTAAGTTAAACAAACGAGCACTCAATAATCTTAGAGACATGGTCAACTATTGTACAAATTACACCACTTTTGCCTTTGTAAATCTTAATAATAAGACATGCTTTACAACAGTTTTTTTAACCTCTTATTTCTTCTATTTGTGACAACAGCAAACACACTATACGCATACATTACACAATCGCTAACTATGTTAGAGTCGCACGTAGACATGCTCAAGTTAAGTCGCTTACCTCCCTCCCTTTTACCTCCCACTGATCTTCTAGAATTATTCAACCACTTGTCCACTATCCTCACACATACAATCCGTCCATCACTAGTTCAACATCATAACCTCTTTCAGTACTACGATTCTTTAAGACTTGACGCGATTCTTTCGCAGTCAGAACTCAACGTGTTCTAGCTATTCCTCTAATAATTGTCGATGACGAGTATAAACTATATAGGATTAACTCATCCCCTACACCTATTCCTTCCTCTATTACCTATGATAGTAACACCAACATCCACCCCCTCGCCACATATGATACGATAGCATACAAAATGGCTATTAACAAAGCACACACGTGTTTTTCCATTGTGACACATGAGAGCTTTTTGAAATGTGTTAACTCACCTACTTTCCTTTTGTGTTATGGAAAAACCGTTTTATAATGTTCAATCGCATCGAGAATGTATTTTGGTGATTTTTCTTAATAATGCTGTTAAAACACATTCCATTTGTACTCGAACAATTCGATTCGCACACATGTTACCCTTAGTTTACAACCGAAATGATCGTATATGGCTACTCACATTATTCAAGACAACGACCCTTTCTCACAGATGTATGACGAATCAGACGTAAATTTACCCTTCCCTACACATCCAAACGCCTTTCTATCTCCTGTCACCTTCTCCGAGACTATGTCTACTGTCCCTCCTCGATTACCTCCTTTACAGTCAGTACATATGTCTACCCTTATTTTAGAATTATACACTGTCCACACACCAGAGACCATGATCCGACACACTAAAGTGTCAGGACTTTTTATTTTAGCTACTATAGTTGGTGTTTTAAATTTTAAGCGGTTTAATGTATACATACTATGAGTACAAGAAGATTATATGTCCACAGTAAAAGATAATGAGGACATTGTTACCCCCATTGACACAGCTAACGCTTCTAAGACCCCTGAGTACATTATTATGACTGACAGTTGTTCCCCTCCCATGGTGATAAACCCTACTCCATCATTTATTCAAATATACATCGCACTCCACTAAATAACTGAGACATATATACTTTTACCTGAAATTTGACTTGGTAACATATTTTGCAAGTTGTGCAAAACTTATATGCTATTCAACACAGTTCGCGGATTGGCGAAATACTACATTGTTACATGCAAAACATGACGATGCCATGCGAAATTGCTAACATGGTAACGGAAATTTTCCCATGTTGATAAACCTTGTATTGAGAAATAAACATCACATATTGATGTACCTGTATTTTTTCTGACCTATGTCACGTTATATTTCTAAATTTCGATTTTACGACGAACACACAAACAGTTCACCACAATGTGTCCAGATTTTTGGTGTTTAAGACCCATATACATTCTGGTAAGGCACTGACCGCAGTGGCAGGATGGGGTCGCCAGTATCATATGATTGTATTAAGTTTACCGCGTTTTATATTGACAGCTACGAGAGCGTACAGCTCTAGTTCATATTTTATTATAAAATTATAGATTAATATTGCCATGTTTGTATATCCCTATGTCATAGTGAATATATACAGGTATATTACATTTTTTAGCGTTCCCCAGTCTGATGTTTGACCACTAGTTCTATGCAGTTAGGCTGATGTTCGTTGCTGGTACTACATTTAAGATTGTTAAACACTTAATGAATATTAGTCACTTCTGTTGAATATTGTCAAAGTACTTTTTGTTGATTGAGTTTGTTTGTGTTATTTGCACAACCGTTGAAAATCGTATGCAATTATTTTTTTTGAAAATGTTAGCATTAAGTATGTTAATTTACAGCGTTGTTAATATTGATATTGTTGAGAAGTAGTGCACATCCATACTGTTTAATGGCGGAGTGTATTAACAAATTTTAAGTATCCCCCATTTTGCACTTTAGATATATACTAGGATCCCTCGTTTTACGAAAAAAAAATATTTTATATATTTTTTTTTCTGAGAGCATCTACCAATAGGTTAGTGTTTTATTAAAGTTGGTAGGATGATATAGATAGTTGATAGTACGCAAATGTCTCCCTCTGTGATACATTTGTATGGCCCGGGATGTATGTGACCGCATAGCTTACTACACTACCATTTATACGTGTCATAATATAAATAACAGACGTAAATCAGATAAGGCATTATTGCACAAAACGCAGGGTCATTAAAGTTCAATTGGCTGTAACGACGATGAGAGAGAAAGATAGTGTAGACCCAGAAAATAATATTGAATGCTTGTTTTGAATGGGAAATTTTGTGAAGTGAGAGTTGCTATTTTGGTGGGGTTTTTTTGCATTGTTTAGAGAGAGAAAGACGTGTGGAAAAAGTCCAAAAGCTGAGAAAACGTGTGCAAATGTAGATAATTGTACCGTGTGAAAAAAAAGAATGCATCGTGTGAAAATTGGCCGGAAAAAGAAGAAATAGTATAAATAGGAGAGAAGTGCGAGAAAGGGCAGTGATTTCAGGATTTATGATTCCAATGATACAATGATTTTGGACTTTTGAGATTATTAGAATGAAACGATGATTTTAGGCTAGAGGATTTTACAGATAGTGTTAAGTGAACTTCGTCTTTGAGAGTATCAAGACAAGTTTTTAAGTAGACAAGTTTGTATACTATTCTGTTGGATTTATATTTTTCCTTGTGGATAAACAACCATCATTGTGAAATTCGCAGTGTTTGCCTATGGCATTAATAAACTCTAATTGAATTTTCTACAATTGCTGTGTTGACGTTGGATCATTTGAAAACCATTATACGATATTGCTTTTCACTAAACCTAAAGGGAAGAATGAACCAGGGAAGAAAAAAATTAGCAAAAGTCAAGAATCTCCATCTCAGGCGGAAAGCCTGTAGCACTTGAACAACAACATCGAAAGGATTAACTCCTATTGAAAATAAAATTAATATAACTACTTGCACATTTAACTGACGCGAGCACACCTTGCAAGTCAGGCAGAAGAGGCATCACTGAGAAATGAACAAAGCACAGTTTATACTATCAAAGGGTTAAAAAATGGAAAATCACATGGTCACGACAATCTAAATGCTGAGTTATTCAAGGCAGACCATGAACTAGCAGCAGAACTATTAGAACCACTATTTGCACAAGTCTGGGAAACTTAGACAGCACCAACAGAGTGGATTAAAGGAATAATTGTCAAATTGCCCAAGAAATGCGACCTTAGAGACTGCAAAAACTGCAGAGGAATCGCTCTCCTCTCAGTTCCCAGCAAAATACTAGGCAGGATAATCATCCGGAGAATTTCAAATGCAGTTGACCATAAACTGAGAAAAGAACAAGAGGGTTTTAGAAAGAACAGAAGATGTGCAGCTCATATATTCACCCTCAGGAACATTATAGAGCAATGCTCAGATTGGCAGAGACAGCTATACATTACCTTTGTTGATTTTGAAAAGGATTTGGACAGCATACACAGCGACAGCCTATGGAAAATACTGAGGGCTTATGGAATTCCCACCCGCATTGTTTCCCTCATAAAAAGCGTCTATTCTAACTTTACATGCAGTGTTGGATTGAGTAATGTAACAGAAGTACGACAGGGATGCCCCTTATCGACAACATTGTTTTTGACAGCCATAGATTGGGTGATGCGCTAGACAACAGAGGGCTGTCTGAGAGGAATTAGATGGACAACGTTTTCTACACTGGAGAACCTGGAATATGCAGATGACATTGCACTACTCGCGCATTCTTATCAACATATTCAAGAAAAAACCGATAGACTGAATAAGTATGGCCAGCAGGTTGGCCTGAACATCAATCTGAAGAAGACAGAGGCCATGACACTAAATGTATGCAATCCTGAGCCAATAACAGTATGGAACCAGACGTTACAACAGACAGACACATTTACTTACCTAGGATGCATAGTAACACCTGACGGTGGAACAAGCAAGGACATTAACAACAGAATGAATAAAGCGAGAACAGACTTTGCTGTTCTCAACAACATTTGGAAGTCTTCCCAGTGCAGCAAAAACACCAAATTGAGACTGTATTAGAGCAGTGTACTTTTTGTGCTTCTCTATGGTGCGGAATGCTGGAGAGTAACAGTGAAGGAAATATCGAAACTGTACTCCTTCCACACAATCTGCCTAAGGAAAATTCTCCGAATCTTTTGGCCAAACACCATCAGTAACCAAGAACTACTTATTCGGAGTAAACAGGAGGAAATGCACACCATCATAGCTGGTAGACGCTGGAGTTGGTTAAGCCACGTCCTCAGAAGGGACCCTGATACCATCGCAACAACAGCTATGCTATGGACCCCCAAGGGAAAGCGAAAGAGACGCCGACCAAAAACAACCTGGCGGAGAACTGTGGAGGCTGAGATGCAAAGAATGAACCAGAGTTGGGGCCCTCTACGAAGGATTACCGCCGACCGAGCAAAGTGGAATCAATTTGTTGCTGCCCCATAAGACGCCACCAGCGTGATGATTACTGACTGCATTGGCGGTTGGCGGTTATGTATCAAAGAAGAAGACGAAAACGAGCAAGTCGTCAAAATCAAGGTGTCTATTTAATAATTCAAGTTCCTACATTCGACTCAAATTATTATCATGTTGATGTTAGATTTTGAAAAACCTGTTACTAAGAGCAGTGGCCAGTAGAAAATACAAAGACTGTAGCCAAAACTACCAATATTCAAATGAGCCGATTTCACAACTTCGAAGATATTCAATGATAAACAAATACAGAACTCGGGCACATTCATAATCTCTTAATAATGATGATAATGTTGATGATAATGATGATGATGATAATGATTGTAGTGTGATGATAATGATGTTGACGGTGATGGTGATGATGGTGATGATATTGATGGGGATGATGATTATAGTGATGATGATGGTAATGATGATGATGGTAAAGATGATGATAATGATGATGGTGATGATAATGAAGGCGGTGCTAGTGATGATGATGGTGGTGATGATGATGATGATGATTTTGATGATGAAGATGGTAATTATGATGATGATGATGATAATGATGGTGATTATGATGGTGATGATAATGATGCTGATAATCGTGAAGATGAAGATGGTGGTGGTTATGATGAAAGTGGTGATGATGGTGAAGATCATGGTAATGGTGATGATGGTAATTGTGATGATAATGATTGTGGAGATGATGACGATGATTGTTTTGATAATGATTGTGGTGATGATGGCAATGATAATGGTGCTAATGATAGTGGTGATGATGATGATGATGATGATGAATATGATGGTGATATGACGATGATGTTGATGATGATGATGTTGGTGGCCCTGATGATAGTGGTGATGATAATGATGGTGGTTATGATGGTGATGATAATAGTGATGATGGTGATGATGGTGATAATGTTATTAATGATGATGGTAATGATGCTGATGATGGTGATGATAATGGTGATGATGATGGTGATGACAATGATGCTGATGATGACGATGATGATGGTGGTGATGATGGCGATGATGATGGTGATGATGATAGTGGTTATGATGATGATGAATATGATAGTGATGAAACGATGATGTTGATGATGATGATTTTGATGGTGGTGATGATGATGATTATAGTGATGATGATGGTGGTGATGATGGTAGTTATGATGGTGATGATGATGTGATGATGGTGATGGTGATAGTGGTGATGGCGATGATGATGATGATGGTGATGAAGGTGATTAAAAATAGTGGTGATGGTAAAAGTGACGATGATGGTGATGATAATAATGTTCATGGTGATGATAAAAATGATGATAATGGTGATGATAATGATGGTTCTGATGATGGTGACGATGATGGTGGTGATACTGATGGTGCTGATGATTATGATGATGATGATGTTGATGATGATGATGGTGATGACGATGATGATGGTAATAATGATTAATGTGGTGATGATGGTGTTAATGATGATAGTGGTAATGATGACGAAAATGATGATAGCGGCGATGATACAATACATACCAATTGTTCCTGTCACGTGCCATCATCTCAAGTTCTTTCCACGTTCTCCTCATCATTTTCACCTCTTTTTCCAGCTCTCTTCTCCATGTGCTTCTAGGTCTACCTCTGCCTCTCTTGCCCTGGGGGTTCTACAACAAGGACTGCCTTGTAATGCTACCAACAGGTTTTCTCAATGTGTGTCCTATCCGTCGCCATCGTCTTCTTCTCAGCTCTTGTTCCACTGACACTTGTCTGGTTCTTGTCATCAGTTCTACATTGGTAACCTTGTCATACCATTTTAATCCTTCTATTCTACGCAAACACCCATTTATGAAAGTCTGTAGCTTTTTGGTTGTTGTCTTTGTTGTTCTCCATGTCTCAGAGCCATCACATTTGAGTTGAAGATTTGTTTTTTAGTTTTGGATCCGATTTCTCTTGATCTCCATATATTACCCAATGTCATGAAAGCTCCTCTAGCTTTTTCTATTCTTATTTTGATATCACTGTCTGTCCCTTTAACTTTGTCTATATTGCTGCCAAGATATGTGTACGATTCTACATCTTTTAGTGGTGTTTCTTCAAGTTCAACCCTGTTACTGTAGCAAAGAGTGCAAAAACACGCTTAGTTAATGGACTGATAGAACGAGCAGAAAAAGAATAAATTGTGAAAGCTTTGAACTGCACCGTGTAACTAAGCATTCTAAAATAAGGAGCTGTCGCGCATGCGCAGTCGGTTATGTTATCAGAGAGAAGCCGGTATGCAAAATTCAGAAATGGCGAACGCAATTTGTCGAAGGTTAGTAAATAATTTCTTTTAAATTAGGACTAGGTATTAGTGAATTATAAAAAAATGTGATAGATTTTCACAGAAAGAATAGGCAGGAATGGAAATCCGAAAGGAAAGTTGACAGACGTATGTATATAGTAGGATATTTAAAGTTTTATCTGACTTTCACATCACAGGTCTAACCCACTGATGTATTTTATAAATTTATAGTTAATACATGCAATACCCGAGTGAAGGTTTAAGTATTTGAAAAGGAAGCTTCCAGTAGGGGAAGATAACGGAAATATAAGACAACGTTCTGGATAAATTGGGTTGAGGGTATTTTGGAACGATTGATGGGACAGTTGCACATAATACCCAAAATGAGAGAAAATTTCAGTGCTGAGAAGAGGCAAACTTTACCTGCTCCCTCGGACGCCCGCGCTTACAATATATAAGGCGACAACGCTCAGTTCAAAATACACACAACTAAAACCCCAGCCAGGAGACCAGTAGAGTGCAGTCTATACTACGTCAGTTACCACTGCATGCAGGGCGTCATTCTTCACCAATTACAGTCTTCATAAGAGCTTGGAATATATTCAACAGTCAGTTGATGATAAACTAAGAAATAGATTGAAAGAGACAGACTAGTATAATTAACAATAGTGAGAGATCCCATGAGGAATTTTTGTTTAAGTTTAAACTTCTAATTACATTATCAACTTGCTGTAAATACAAAACCATAGTCACCATCATCGTCCAACACTCACCCTTCATTACAGAATTAGATAGATGTACATAATAAATTATGAAATTGTACTCATGAGACTTGTTAAATTTTTAACTGTTTAAGTTGAGATACTTTTTCTAATTTTATTAAAATGTCACATGAGTTACTCCAGCTAAATTGGCAAAGTTTATTTCTGAAGCCTTAAAGTATTGTCTTGCTCAGAGTATTCGCAGCAGTAGCTCACTTGTGATACCAGTGCTCGTCTCTGACGCTGGGACTTCATACATTCTGGAGAGAATTCAATTCTTCTCTAAACACTATCTTCATACTAGAAAAACCTTACGCTACACTGGGGGCTCATTCGCGGGATATTCTTGTGTATCGTGAGCCATATTCTATATATATTTCATCTATCTCTAGTCTGTCTAGTGTCACAAGTAGTTTGTTAAGTACATTTTTAATTAAATTAAAAAATGAAATTGTGTGTTTATATAGGAAAGTACTATTGAGTACTTAGGTACAGTCGAAGCTCACATAGTTACGTGGAATTCAATTTGTGCAATTAGTTAATTAAATGAAAGTAATATGTCTTGGTAAAAGGTAAAATTAGATACCCTCTTATACTCGTATATAGCCATGGCTGATTTGGTGAAGTTTCGATCTATGATCATGCAGGAGGGAAAGGACGTAGGATTGACAGGTGATGCTCTTATCCAGTATGTCGCCACTGAAGTGGACACATATTTGGATAGAGAGGACAAAAGATTGGAAGCTGAAAGAGAAGCTAAAAGATTGTAAGCAGAAAGAAGACTAATAATGGAAACAAAGGAGAGGAAATTACAGGCAGAGAGAGAGAGAGAGAGAGAGAGAGAGAGAGAGAGAGAGAGAGAGAGAGAATAGAAACTAAGAAGTTAGAAGCGGAAAGAGAAGAAAAGACACTAATGTTGGAAGCTGAAGAAAGGAAGTTGCAAAGAGCTCATAAGCTAAGTTTAAAAGAACTTGAACTCCAGGGAATATCTAATAGTCATGGGAGCAGCTCATCTCACTTTGAAAAAAGTTCCAGCCAAAGTACTACAAATGGAGCAATGAACTTTCATTTGGACCCACTTGTTGAAAAGGACGAAGAAATGGAAGATTTCCTTGGCAGGTATGAGCGAATGGCTACTACATATGGCTTGGAAAAAGAGAAGTGGAATTTGAAGTTATCAAGAGGATTGAAAGGAGTAGCTAATAATGTGTTCTTAAAACTTCAAAGAGAAGATCAGAAAAATTATGAAGCTTTAAAACAAGCATTGTTGGTTAGGTATGAACAAAACGCAGAAGCTTATAGAAGAAGATTTAGAAATGCTAAACTTCTAACAGGAGAAACATATCAGCAGTTTTCAGCATGGTTAGAAATGTACTTGCAGAGGTGGTGCCAGTTAGGAAATTTTACTCATGATTTTGAAGGGATCAAGGAGATGGTTGTTATAGAACAACTCCTGGAGTCCATGTCTCCTGAGACAAAGATCTTTCTAGTAGAAAATAAGAGAGAGAGAGAGAGAGATTAGAGGAAATAATCCTCTATGCAGAAATTCATAAACTGGCTCATCCAACGTCTCAAGTGAATAAGAGGAAACAGGGTGAAAGTTTTAAACCAAACCAAAACCCAACCAAGTTTGAACAAAAAGGAAATACAGCTAAGTACAAACCAAGAAATGATAATAAAGACAAGAACGCGCTAGGATCAGATACGTGTCATGAATTATTCTAATCCCCATATATAAATTAAAACGTAAATGCAAAGCCTAACAAATAAATTTAATAAAAGGAAGAAGAATGGTAAAGAACAGTGCTGTCACAATGACTGTACTCGAAATCCCCCCTTGTTTTCTACTTCGTCGGCAAATTGTAACGCTTTCACGTTGATAGTAAAAGCCTACTGTATTATTACCCGCTTTCTTCAATGAAACGTGTGCTGTATTTCTTGGAAAAACATTGAGATACGCAAGCTGAACAATGACCTAATTTTAATATTTCATTCATTCCATTTTATACACGGCGTAACTAAAGACAGATGGACTAAAGGATAGAGAGAAGGGAGAGGCATAAAGCCGAACACGTGCAACACTAAACACGCGTCGCGCGATACACAATTGCTGCCATCACGCGTGTAAGGCCACATGCACTAACTTTATTTCAAATCGACAGTCATAAAATTCACTACCCTTCCCAGAGTTAGGTTTTTAAATCCTGAAAAACTCTTATTAGGAAAGATGACAATAGATGGGTTTACGTTTGAAAACATTACAGTACCCAGACAGCACATCTTCGAAACAGGAGGTAGAAGAAATTGCATATTTTGAACGCAGCATATTAGCTCTATTAAATATATATATTTGGGTTCCTTAGGGTTTGCTGACAAAGAATATGTAAAACGTTACGCAAATAGTCTAGGAATTAATAAATTATAACCAAAATAAAATAGTGGGGGTGCCTGACAGCATGAAATCATTTCTGCTCATAAAATTTTTTTATAACGTGTTTGAAAAAACCTTACGTTACGGAAATAGCCTACCATGTTAACTCCTAATTGATTGGAGCGCAACAAATATAAGACTAAACACGATTGGTCGGGCTATAAATACTATCTTTCGTTGTCAGGGGAAACGGGAGTAGTAGTAAATTTTTTTGAAAAGATGTGTGGACAGGGTTTCATTGGTTAGAGCTGCCAATATACTCGATTCAGAGCGTCTGTTCATCGCCACATCTTGTAATAAACCTACTAAGAAGCAGTACGTTGAGCACCAGTGTATATTTTTTATAAAATAAAGCCTGGAACATCGGCAGATCGGAGTTGTGCTATATTCATTGCCGTCAACGAAACTGTTTATTATTATTTCCATGAATTGTGGGACTGTGGTCTTAACGTTATTGAGCAGCACCTGGTCAGAGCTTTGCTGAATCCAGAGTCGGACAGCATACTCCTTGGTCCATTTAGCTATCAGTGAGGTGTCTCCAGAGCCCAGGGGAGAAATCGAGCAGAGGAGTCTTTTCCTGCCGCCATCACGCAAGATAAGCTGATGTGGCCAGCTGAGCTCAACATTATGTACCCCCATCTTAAAATAACATTGTAACATAAACTTAAGAGGGGAAGTAAATTGTTTTAATACCAGGAACTGAGAACATCTCCAATACTAGTTCCCATAGAAACAAACTATTGAAGTCATGATGACAAATACCAACAGAGCTTGAACAAAACAAAACCAGTATTACCTCATATTAACACTACACAACTGACACACATAGGATACCATTGATAATATATGTCACTACATGAATCATATTAATAAATTCTGTACATATACCTTGTAATTAAAATTGATTGTGATTCCTGGCTCCCTTTGTATTTGAATCAGGACACATATACATTCATGACAGCAATGAATACATATTGTTATTTGAAAAGTTATCAGTGACTCCTTTAAGATATCCTTTAGAGTGTTATATGTATGTGAGTGTCACAGTGTTGTCAAGTGTGGTGGAATAAATTAAATTGTTTATCTATCTGTTGTTGTTATGACTTACACTTCATCATACACATACCCTAGACATACAACGTAGTCATCACACTATTCCAGAATAATTCTGACTGAGATATATATATATATATATGTGGCAGCAAGTAAGGTTATCTATAATACACTACTCTTATTAGATATAGATACCTTCACAGCTGATCTCAGTCAGTACACTAAGTCCCCTATAAATATTTATAACATCCCACTTTACCACATATATTGGGGTCTCGCTCTTGGGATTTTGAATCTTTCCCTATTAAAAATATTGGGGGGTAATTCACTTCAGGGAATAATAAGAATTAAAAAGGTATCCTTGGGTGGAATTAAATAAGGTTGAGCTCTCGGTGCCTGTGTTGTCCATTAGATATATATTTAGAGATTGAATTGTTGGTTAGACATTGTATAAACTTACCTGATAGACAATGGCGGACCTGGCCAAATTTCGATCTGCTGCTGTTCAGACTGCAAAAGAGTTAGGATTAGATGGGCAAGTTATGGTTGCCTATGTCACTACGGAATGTGACAAATTTATTGAACGCGAAGAAAGAAGGTTTGAAGCCGAAAGAAAGTTAGAGGCTGAAAGGGAAATTAAGAAGTTACAATTTGAGGCTGAGGCTGAGACTAAGAGGTTGCAGGCTGAGGCTGAGACTAAGAGGTTGCAGGCTGAGGCTGAGACTAAGAGGTTGCAGATTGAGGCTGAGGCTAAGAAATTGGAAGCAGAGGAAAGAAGACAGGCTGCAGAAAGAGAAGAGAAGAGATTAGCTGCAGAGAGGGAAGCAGAAAAGGAGGAGAAGAGATTACAAAGGGAACATGAAATACGACTAAGGGAGTTTGAGTTTCAGGGCCATGCTCCTGAAAATGGTGCCAGTCCCTTTGCCTCTGATGCCACTGCTAGCCAGGGAGCCTCAACCTCAGCTATGAATTTTCATTTAGATCATTTTGTTGAGAAAGACGATGATATAGAGAGCTACCTAAATAGGTATGAACTATTAGCTACCACGTATGGGTTAGAGAGAGAAAGGTGGAGCTTAAAGTTATCTCAAGGACTTCGTGGGGCAGCTTATGAAGTTTTTGCAAAAATGAGCAGAGGTGATCAGGAAAATTATGACATGCTAAAGCAGGCTCTTTTGTTAAGATATGAAAAGAATGCAGAATTTTATAGGAAAAAATTTAGAAATGCTAAACTACTGTCAGGTGAAACCTATCACCAGTTCTCTGCACGAATAGAGACATACTTGGAGAAATGGACTTCTCTGGGGAAAACCCAAGATCTTAAGGAAATGGTCCTTATAGAGCAATTAAGAGAGTCCATGGCTCCAGACCTGAGAAAGTTTCTCATGGAACAAGGTGCAGAGAGGCTGGGTGAGTTGCTAAATGTTGCTGAAAGGTATCAAGCAGCTCAAGCAGAGGTAACAGGTAATAAAAAGAAACAAGTGGATAACTTTAGGACACCACAGAACTTTAATAAATTTGATCCTAGGGATCAAAACAAAGGTAAGCACCAGTTCGATAGGCCACGGTATGAAAATAAAAATAAAACCCCACAATTCGATGAAAGGAAATATGATGAAAGAAAATCTTTCAACCAAGGAAAAAGGTGGTGTAAAAATTGTAAGATGAACAATAATGACACTGACCATTGTAGAAGGAAACCTCCTCATTTTGCTGCTATGACATCGGGGAAAAAGGAAAAGAAGGGCAAACCTGAAGAATTACAGGAACCATACCACCCCCCAGTGTGTGAAGATGTCATCTGTAATGGTGTCACTATAAGATGTTTATATGATACCGGTTTAGATTACGATTCCGTTGTGAGTTCTCACCTGGTGCAGGCCGATCAATACACCACAGAAACAGTGGAGATTCAAACCGCAACCAAGGATGTAGCTACCATGACACTTCCCGTCGCCCGAATAAAAGTGAAAACATATATAGGAAGGCATGGAGAATCCAATGGTCAGAAAGGTGTCCCACTTCATATAGCACTAAATGGAACTAGGGAACATTCCCCACAAGTGGGAATCATTGAACAGGACCTGGTCACTATTTCTGGCCACGGGGCAAAAATTAAAGGCCTGATAATAACGAAAGAAAAATAGCAACTCTGGGATAAAGTAGACCAAATGGAATGGGAAGCCCCTTTTCACGGACAAGCTTCACTTAACTGTTTTACAATGGCCACTATGCGGAGAGTGCAAAAAGATGTCTTACCCCAGGATAAGCCGAAAATCCCTCAAGGTTCGGACTTAAACAAACTTGACTGATAATGGCTCTCAGTTCAAGGGGAAACTAACTGAAGAAGTTTTCAGGATCTCATCAAGAATTTTAAGTGGGGAGACAGCCCCAAGAGAAAAATTGGTAGCGGTCGTTTTGTGACTGATAATTCTGGGAAGAAAAATCATCACTGTAGAGCTTCGAGTGGAAGAGACCATACCGGTGCATGGACAAATAGGTCCACAAAATTAAAGGTCCATATGTAGTTTTGTTAAGAACGTGGACTGATGAAAAGGCAGAGGAAAACATTACATCTTCATACCAATATGTGAATGAGCTGACCACTCGTTTAAAAACTGGCTGGAAACTTGCCAATGAAAATTTGAAACAAGCCAGGAAGAAACATGCTGCCTATTATAACAGGAAGGCGAAAGACAGAAATTTGGCTGTGGGAGAGAAAGTACTGCTTCTTTTGCCCGGGAGTCAGAATAAGTTACAGATTGGATGGCAAGGTCCATATACAGTTCTAGAGAAGGTGTCTAGAACAAATTATAAGATAGATAAGAAGAGGAAAGAAAAAATCTATCATGTGAATCTCCTGAAGAAATATTTGGAAAGAGAACATCAGGAAGAGACACACTTGTTGACCTTGTCCATCGCCATGGAGATGAAAAAGGAACCACTTTCATCATTTGAATATCCATTACACCCTTGTGAGACAGCAGCACAGGTGAAAATCAGTACACATTTAACGAAAACTCAGAAAGAGAGAGTGCAACAGGTTCTAAATAATCATGCAGAGGTGTTAACAGACCGACCAGGGCATACAAACCTATTGGAAAATGATATGAAACTGATAGACCCCACACCTGTCTGTATGAAACCATATTCGATTCCGTTTGCTAAGGAGAAAGCTTTGAAGGAAGAGATAGACTATCTGTTGAAGGAAGGAATTATTTCGCACAGTGAATCTTCGTATAGTTCCGGTGTTGTACTCTTAAGGAAGCCCTCTGGAGAACATAGACTCTGTACAGATTACAGGAGACTGAATGCTATTACAGAAGGACAGGTGGATCCATTGCCGGATACAAATCAGCTGTTTGCCAGACTAAATAAAGCTAAATATTTCTCAAAAGTGGATCTGAGTAAAGGATACTATCAGATTCCAGTAAAGCCGGAGGTTAGACCATACCTAGCTTTTAGTACCTCAGAAGGACACTATGAGTTTAATAGATTGCCATTTGGATTGAAGAATGCGCCTAGTGTCTTCTCTAGAATGATGAGAAAATTATTGGACCCTCTGAATAATCCATGTATAACAAATTTCATGGATGATATCCTGATAGCAACAGAAACATTTGAGGAACACATTGACTCTCTGAAGATGCTGTTTGATCGACTTAGGGAAGCAAATTTAACAGCCCGACCAACCAAATGTTGCGTTGGATGTAAAGAATTGGAATTTTTGGGGCACACAGTTTATCAGGGAAACATGACCCCTGACCCAAAGAATTTAGAGAAACTAAAGAAAGCCCCGAGACCACAAACCAAGAAGGACGTGAGATCCTTTGTCTCATTATGTGGTTTCTACCAGAAGTATATCAAAAACTTTAATTCCATATGTGCACCGTTAACTGATTTGACAAGTAAAGGACATCCAGATCGCATTACATGGACACCACAATGTGAAATGACTTACCAAGAATTGAAGGAAAAGCTCACAAGTAAACCCATTTTGAAATTACCTGACTTAAGTCAAGAATTCATAGTAAGGACGGATGCAAGTAATATTGGGTTAGGTGCAACTCTACTACAGAAATCAGATGCATTGGATGGGGAATTAAGCCCAGTGGCATATGCTAGCAGAAAGTTGAATAAAGCTGAAATCAACTACTCAACTAGCGAAAAAGAATGTCTTGCAGTAATATGGGCAATAAAGAAATTCAATATTTATCTGTATGGGAAGGCATTTAAGTTGCAAACGGACCACAAACCTTTATCGTTTCTAGCCCAGGCTAGGCATGAGAACTCTAGGTTACTCCGATGGTCCTTGCTTTTGGCTCCCTATAATTTTAGCATTGAGTATATATCTGGAAAAACAAATTTGGGAGCGGATTTTTTTAAGCCGCCATCCGTGTGATGAGAATCACCGTAAACCCCAGAAATAATAATAAATTTCTCTATGTGTATATAGAATAAAGGACTGACATATAATGTCTGTTTTAAGAGGGGAGATGTCATGAATTATTCTAATCCCCATATATAAATTAAAACGTAAATGCAAAGCCTAACAAATAAATTTAATAAAAGGAAGAAGAATGGTAAAGAACAGTGCTGTCACAATGACTGTACTCGAAATCCCCCTTGTTTTTCTACTTCGTCGGCAAATTGTAACGCTTTCACGTTGATAGTAAAAGCCTACTGTATTATTACCCGCTTTCTTCAATGAAACGTGTGCTGTATTTCTTGGAAAAACATTGAGATAACGCAAGCTGAACAATGACCTAATTTTAATATTTCATTCATTCCATTTTATACACGGCGTAACTAAAGACAGATGGACTAAAGGATAGAGAGAAGGGAGAGGCATAAAGCCGAACACGTGCAACACTAAACACGCGTCGCGCGATACACAATTGCTGCCATCACGCGTGTAAGGCCACATGCACTAACTTTATTTCAAGTCGACAGTGATAAAATTCACTACCCTACCCAGAGTTAGGTTTTTAAATCCTGAAAAACTCTTATTAGGAAAGATGACAATAGATGGGTTTACGTTTGAAAACATTACAGTACCCAGACAGCACATCTTCGAAACAGGAGGTAGAAGAAATTGCATATTTTGAACGCAGCATATTAGCTCTATTAAATATATATATATTTGGGTTCCTTAGGGTTTGCTGACAAAGAATATGTAAAACGTTACGCAAATAGTCTAGGAATTACCAAGTATAACCAAAATAAAATAGTGGGGATGCCTGACAGCATGAAATCATTTCTGCTCATAAAATTTTTTTATAACGTGTTTGAAAAAACCTTACGTTACGGAAATAGCCTACCATGTTAACTCCTAATTGATTGGAGCGCAACAAATATAAGACTAAACACGATTGGTCGGGCTATAAATACTATCTTTCGTTGTCAGGGGAAACGGGAGTAGTAGTAAATTTTTTTGAAAAGATGTGTGGACAGGGTTTCATTGGTTAGAGCTGCCAATATACTCGATTCAGAGCGTCTGTTCATCGCCACATCTTGTAATAAACCTACTAAGAAGCAGTACGTTGAGCACCAGTGTATATTTTTTATAAAATAAAGCCTGGAACATCGGCAGATCGGAGTTGTGCTATATTCATTGCCGGTCAACGAAACTGTTTATTATTATTTCCATGAATTGTGGGACTGTGGTCTTAACGTTATTGAGCAGCACCTGGTCAGAGCTTTGCTGAATCCAGAGTCGGACAGCATACTCCTTGGTCCATTTAGCTATCAGTGAGGTGTCTCCAGAGCACAGGGGAGAAATCGAGCAGAGGAGTCTTTTCCTGCCGCCATCACGCAAGATAAGCTGATGTGGCCAGCTGAGCTCAACATTATGTACCCCCATCTTAAAATAACATTGTAACATAAACTTAAGAGGGGAAGTAAATTGTTTTAATACCAGGAACTGAGAACATCTCCAATACTAGTTCCCATAGAAACAAACTATTGAAGTCATGATGACAAATACCAACAGAGCTTGAACAAAACAAAACCAGTATTACCTCATATTACTACTACACAACTGACACACATAGGATACTTTTAATAATATATGTCACTACAATATTCATATTGATAAATTCTGTACATATAACTTGTAATTAAAATTGATTGTGATTCCTGGCTCCCTTTGTATTTGAATCAGGACACATATACATTCATGACAGCAATGAATACATATTGTTATTTGAAAAGTTATCAGTGACTCCTTTAAGATGTCCTTTAGAGTGTTATATGTATGTGAGTGTCACAGTGTTGTCAAGTGTGGTGGAATAAATTAAATTGTTTATCTGTCTGTTGTTGTTATGACTTACACTTCATCATACACATACCCTAGACATATAACGTAGTCATCACATTATTCCAGAATAATTCTGACTGTGATATATATATATATATGTGGCAGCAAGTAAGGTTATCTATAATACACTACTCTTATTAGATATAGATACCTTCACAGCTGATCTCAGTCAGTACACTAAGTCCCCTATAAATATTTATAACATCCCACTTTACCACAATAAGAAACCTTCAAGAAAGGAAGGAAAGTGGTGTAACACGTGCCAAATGAGTAACCACAATACAGCGAACTGCAGACGAAAGAATCCTCCTCATTATGCTGCATGTCTTACAACAGCGAACAAGGGAAGAAAGGAACTGGCAATTAGTCAGAAGGACCTCCATCATCCCCCTGTCTAAAGTACTGTGTTTATATGATAGAGGCATAGATTTTGGAGGACCAATCAAGGGAGCAGGAAACATGACACTACCTATAGCTCTAATCAACAGAAGATCTCGCTATGTAGAAGGAAAAATCAAAGCAGCAGTGTTGAAAGATCCTATTTACCCCTTGATACTGGGATGTAGGTATGGTTTTCTTGGTGAACCTATAAAACCTGTAGTTATGGCAACAGTCCAAACTAGGGCAAGCACCAAGAAAATGGAGGAAAACATAATTAATACTCTTCCAGAAGAGATGAAACAATCTCAAACAGCAGACAGCACATTAAAGCCTTCTTTTGGCAAAATGCCAAAGCCACATAGCCCTCCAGAAAAAGGAGACCTACATTAAAAATGGCATACTTTTTGGAAAAGCTGGAACATGATCTAAAGGACATGGACAGCTAGTAGTGCCAAAATCATATAGAGAGAAGGTTATGACTGTCGTGGAATATTCTAATCCACATATATAAATTATTAGGTAAATATGAAGCCTAAAAAATAAAATTAATAAAGAAAAGAGCAATGGTAAATAACAGTGCTGTCACAAAGAAGGTACTCGAAATCCCCCTTGTTTTCTGCTTCGTCTGCAAATTGTAACGCTTTCACGTTGATAGTAAAAGCTTACTGTATTATACCCGCTTTCTTCAATGAAACGTGTGCTGTATTTCTTGGAAAAACATTGAGAGGCAGACTGCGTAATGACCTAAATTAATCCTAACATTAATTATACTGCATTACCAAAACGAACGAACAGATGGACTAAAGGATAAAGAGAGAGGGAGGGCTGAAAATCAGGAACGCATGCAACACGCGTCGCGCGATACACAAATGCTGCCATCACGCGTGTAAGACTACATGCACTAACTTTTTTTCAGACGAACAGTGATAAATTCATTACCCATCCCAGAGTTAGGTTTATAAATCCTGAAAAACTCTTATTAGAAAAGATAACATTAGATGGGTTTACGGTTGAAAACATAACAGTACCCAGACAGCACATCTTCGAAACAGGAGGTAGAAAATACATATTTTGAACACAGCCACGTAGCTCTTTTAAATTTGTATATTTGGGTTCCTTAGGGCTTGCTGACAAAGAATATGTAAAACGTTACGCAAATAGTCCAGGAATTAATAAATTATACCCAAAATAAAATAGTGGGGATGCCTGACAGCATGGAATCATTTCTGCTCATAAAATTTTTTTATAACGTGTTTGAAAAAAATCTTACGTTACAGAATTAGCCTACCATGTAAACTCCAAATAGATTGGAGCGCAACAAATGAAAGACTAACCACGATTGGTCGGGCTATAAATACTATCTTTCGTTGTTGGGGGAGACGTGTAAAGGTAACATTTTTTCAAACACTTGTCGAAACGTGGCCTCATTGGCTAGACTCGCTGATATACTCACTTAGGAGCGTTAGTTCGAGACCACTAGTGCAAATAATCTTGATAAAGCAACAGTGCGTTGAAGCCAGCTCATATTTGTGTTAAATAAAAGCCTGGAACATAAGCAGATGGGAATTTGTGCCAGTAAATGTGCCAGAATTCATTGCTAATCAACGTATCTGTGTTTATTCTATGAATTGTGGTAAGCTTGAACCATTCAGTATCTTTTAATGAAAATTGAATGTAAATTGTTAATTTATGCCTGTATATATATATGTGTAGTTCAGTGGCAAACAGGAGATAAAGCCTATAATGCTCCAGTCTGAACAGAGGGTGTCGGAGGGAAGTAAAACGGCATGGAATGGCCAAATAGTACACTGACACCTGGATGATTGATTAGACAGAAATAATGCTGGAAGTGCAGAGGCGTGGTAACCATTAAGGAGGGTAATGCTGGTATAAAGTATTTCAGATGAAGCTGACAGTTGGCCTAACGCTCTGAACTCAATGTTTGTGTTGTATTGTGCTCAGTGTAGAACTAGAGTATCAATTAGTTATGAAGTAGAAGGTACATCCTTCTTGTTTTCAGGGACCGTGGTCTTGATGGTACTGAGCAGCACCTGGTCAGAGCTTTGCTGAATCCAGAGTCGGACAGCATACTCCTTGGTCTTTTTAGCTATCAGTGAGGTGTCTCCAGAGCCCAGAGGAGAATTCGAGCAGAGGAGTCCTTCCCTGCCGCCATCACGCAAAATAAGCTGATTTGGCCAGCTGAGCTCAACATTATGTCCCCTCATCTTGAAATGACTTTGTAAAAATAACATTCAGAGGGGAATTTAATTGTCTTAATATCAGGAACTGAGAACATCTCCAATACTAGTCCCAAAAGACAAACTATTGAAGTCATGATGACAAATACCAACAGAGCTTGAACAAAACAAAACCAGTATTACCTCATATTACCACTACACAACTGACACACATAGGATATTTTAATAATATATGTCACTACAATATTCATATTGATAAAGTCTGTACATATACTTGTAATTAAAATTGATTGTGATTCCTGGTTCCTTTGTATTTGAATCAGGACACATATACCTTTATGATAACAATGAATACATATTGTTATTTGAAAAGTTATCAGTGACTCCTTAAGATATTCTCATAGAGTGTTATTTGTATGTGAGTGTCACAGTGTTGTCAAGAGTAGTGGATTAAATTAAATTGTTTATCTGTCTGTTGTTGTGACTTACACTTCATCATACACATACCCTAGACACATAACGTAGTCATCACACTATTCCAGAATAATTCTGACTGAGATATATAGATATGTGGTAGCAAGTAAGGTTATCTATAATACACTACTCTTAATAGATATAGATACCTTCACAGCTGATCTCAGTCAGTACACTAAGTCCCCTATAAATATTTATAACATCCCACTTCACCACATATATTGGGGTCTCGCTCTTGGGATTTTGAATCTTTCCCTATTAAAAATATTGGGGGGTAATTCACTTCAGGGAATATAAGAATTAAAAGGTATCCTTGGGTGGAATTAAATAAGGTTGAGCTCACGGTGCCTGTGTTGTCCATTAGATATATTTAGAGATTAAATTGTTGGTTAGACATTGTATAAACTTACCTGATAGACAATGGCGGACCTGGCCAAGTTTCGATCTGCTGCTGTACAGACTGCAAAAGAGTTAGGATTAGATGGGCAAGTTATGGTTGCCTATGTCACTACGGAATGTGACAAATTTATTGAACGCGAAGAAAGAAGATTAGAAAAAGAGGCCGAAAGAAAGTTAGAGGCTGAGACTAAGAGGTTGCAAGCTGAGGCTGAGACTAAGAGGTTGCAGATTGAGGCTGACAAAGAGGCTAAGAAATTGGAAGCAGAAAGAGAAGACAAAAGATTAGCTGCAGAAAGGGAAGAGAAGAAATTAGCTGCAGAAAGGGAAGAGAAGAAATTAGCTGCAGAAAGGGAAGAGAAGAGATTAGCTGCAGAGAGGGAAGCAGAAAAGGAGGAGAAAAGATTACAAAGGGAACATGAATTACGACTAAGGGAGTTTGAGTTTCAGGGCCATGCTCCTGAAAATGGTGCCAGTCCCTTTGCCTCTGATGCCACTGCTAGCCAGGGAGCCTCAACCTCAGCTATGAACTTTCATTTAGATCATTTTGTTGAGAAAGACGATGATATTGAGAGCTATATAAATAGATATGAACTATTAGCTACCACATATGGGTTAGAGAGAGAAAGGTGGAGCTTAAAGTTATCTCAGGGACTTCGTGGGGCAGCTTATGAAGTTTTTGCAAAAATGAGCAGAGGTGATCAGGAAAATTATGATATGCTAAAGCAGGCTCTTTTGTTAAGATATGAAAAGAATGCTGAATTTTATAGGAAAAAATTTAGGAATGCTAAACTACTGTCAGGTGAAACCTATCACCAGTTCTCTGCACGAATAGAGACATACTTGGAGAAATGGACTTCTCTGGGGAAAACCCAAGATCTTAAGGAAATGGTCCTTATAGAGCAATTAAGAGAGTCCATGGCTCCAGACCTGAGAAAGTTTCTCATGGAACAAGGTGCAGAGAGGCTGGGTGAGTTGCTAAATGTTGCTGAAAGGTATCAAGCAGCTCAAGCAGAGGTAACAGGTAATAAAAAGAAACAAGTGGATAACTTTAGGGCACCACAGAACTTTAATAAATTTGATCCTAGGGATCAAAATAAAGGTAAGCACCAATTTGATAGGCCACGGTATGAAAATAAAAATAAATTCCCACAATTCGATGAAAGGAAATATGATGAAAGAAAATCTTTCAACCAAGGAAAAAGGTGGTGTAAAAATTGTCAGATGAACAATCATGACACTGACCGTTGCAGAAGGAAACCTGTGTATATGGCAACCCTTCAGGTCAGGTCGACCTCAAGACAGGAGGAGGATATTATGTTAGATACCACTCCAGAAGAGATGAGGAAGGCACAGGCTGGGGATAAAACACTCAAGCCTTGTTTCAGAAAATTGTCAACTTGTCATACAACTCCAGGCAAGGGAGATTTTTACATGAAAAACAAGTTGATGTATAGGAAGACTGGAGCTAGATCCAAAGGTCAAGGACAGCTGGTACTTCCTAAAAGATATAGGGCAGACTTAATAAGGAGCCTACATGTGAAACCAGATGGGGACCATGAGAAGATAGGTACCATCATTCAAAAGGTGGCTCACAATTATTATTGGCCCAAAGCAAGATGGGACATTGAAAATTTTGTAGAAAGGTGTAGCATAGCACATGAGGGAACACCCACAAGTGGGAACATGGATCAGGACCTGGACACGCCCCGGGGCAAAATTAGGCCTGATAATAAAAAGAAATATAAATTTGAAAAAGTGGACCAAATGGAATGGGAAGCCCCTTTTCACGGACAAGCTTCACTTAACTGTTTTACAATGGCCACTATGCGGAGAGTGCAAAAAGATGTCTTACCCCAGGATAAGCCGAAAATCCCTCAATCGGACTTAAACAAACTGGAGGAAGAGGATGTAGAGAGGAAATCTCTCATCAAGAATTTTAAGTGGGGAGAAAGCCCCAAAAGAAAAATTGGTAGCGGTCGTTTTGTGAATGATAATTCTGGGAGGAAAAATCATCACTATAGAGCTTCGAGTGGAAGAGACCATACCGGTGCATGGACAAATAGGTCCACACAATTAAAGGTCCATATGTAGCTATGTTAAGAACGTGGACTGATGAAAAGGCAGAGGAAAACATTACATCTTCATACCAATATGTGAATGAGCTGACCACTCGGTTAAAAACTGGCTGGAAACTTGCCAATGAAAATTTGAAACAAGCCAGGAAGAAACATGCTGCCTATTATAACAGGAAGGCGAAAGACAGAAATTTGGCTGTGGGAGAGAAAGTACTGCTTCTTTTGCCCGGGAGTCAGAATAAGTTACAAATTGGATGGCAGGGTCCATATACAGTTCTAGAGAAGGTGTCTAGAACAAATTATAAGATAGATAAGAAGGGGAAAGAAAAAATCTATCATGTGAATCTCCTGAAGAAATATTTGGAAAGAGAACATCAGGAAGAGACACACTTGTTGACCTTGTCCATCGCCATGGAGATGAAAAAGGAACCACTTTCATCATTTGAATATCCATTACACCCCTGTGAGACAGCAGCACAGGTGAAAATCAGTACACATTTAACGAAAACTCAGAAAGAGAGAGTGCAACAGGTTCTAAATAATCATGCAGAGGTGTTAACAGACCGACCAGGGCATACAAACCTATTGGAATATGATATGAAACTAATAGACTCCACACCTGTCTGTATGAAACCATATTCGATTCCGTTTGCTAAGGAGAAAGCTTTGAAGGAAGAGATAGACTATCTATTGAAGGAAGGAATTATTTCGCACAGTGAGTCTTCGTATAGTTCCGTTGTTGTACTCTTAAGGAAGCCCTCTGGAGAACATAGACTCTGTATAGATTACAGGAGACTGAATGCTATTACAGAAGGACAGGTGGATCCATTGCCGGATACAAATCAGCTGTTTGCCAGACTAAATAAAGCTAAATATTTCTCAAAAGTGGATCTGAGTAAAGGATACTATCAGATTCCAGTAAAGCCTGAGGTTAGACCATACCTAGCTTTTAGTACCTCAGAAGGACACTATGAGTTTAATAGATTGCCATTTGGATTGAAGAATGCGCCTAGTGTCTTCTCTAGAATGATGAGAAAATTATTGGATCCTCTGAATAATCCCTGTATAACAAATTTTATGGATGATATCCTTATAGCAACAGAAACATTTGAGGAACACATTGACTCTCTGAACATGCTGTTTAATCGACTTAGGGAGGCAAATTTAACAGCCCGACCAACCAAATGTTGCGTTGGATGTAAAGAATTGGAATTTTAGGGACACACAGTTTATCAGGGAAACATGACCCCTGACCCAAAGAATTTAGAGAAACTACAGAAAGCCCCGAGACCACAAACCAAGAAGGACGTCAGATCCTTTGTCTCATTATGTGGTTTCTACCAGAAGTATATCAAAAACTTTAATTCCATATGTGCACCGTTAACTGAATTGACACGTAAAGGACATCCAGATCGCATTACATGGACACCACAATGTGAAATGACTTACCAAGAATTGAAGGACAAGCTCACAAGTAAACCCATTTTGAAATTACCTGACTTAAGTCAAGAATTCATAGTAAGGACGGATGCAAGTAATATTGGGTTAGGTGCAACTCTACTACAGAAATCAGATGCATTGGATGGGGAATTAAGCCCAGTGGCATATGCTAGCAGAAAGTTGAATAAAGCTGAAATCAACTACTCAACTAGCTAAAAAGAATGTCTTGCAGTAATATGGGCGATAAAGAAATTCAATATTTATCTATATGGGAAGGCATTTAAGTTGCAAACAGACCACAAACCGTTATCGTTTCTAGCACAGGCTAGGCATGAGAACTCCAGGTTACTCCGATGGTCTTTACTTTTGGCTCCATATAATTTTAGCATTGAGTATATATCTGGAAAAACCAATTTGGGAGCGGATTTTTTAAGCCGCCATCCGTGTGATGAGAATCACCGTAAACCCCAGAAATAATAATAAATTTCTCTATGTGAATATAGAATAAAGGACTGACATATAATGTCTGTTTTAAGAGGGGAGGTGTCGTGGAATATTCTAATCCACATATATAAATTATTAGGTAAATATGAAGCCTAAAAAATAAAATTAATAAAGAAAAGAGCAATGGTAAATAACAGTGCTGTCACAAAGAAGGTACTCGAAATCCCCCTTGTTTTCTGCTTCGTCTGCAAATTGTAACGCTTTCACGTTGATAGTAAAAGCTTACTGTATTATACCCGCTTTCTTCAATGAAACGTGTGCTGTATTTCTTGGAAAAACATTGAGAGGCAGACTGCGTAATGACCTAAATTAATCCTAACATTAATTATACTGCATTACCAAAACGAACGAACAGATGGACTAAAGGATAAAGAGAGAGGGAGGGCTGAAAATCAGGAACGCATGCAACACGCGTCGCGCGATACACAAATGCTGCCATCACGCGTGTAAGACTACAAGCACTAACTTTTTTTCAGACGGACAGTGATAAATTCACTACCCATCCCAGAGTTAGGTTTATAAATCCTGAAAAACTCTTATTAGAAAAGATAACATTAGATGGGTTTACGGTTGAAAACATAACAGTACCCAGACAGCACATCTTCGAAACAGGAGGTAGAAAATACATATTTTGAACGCAGCCACGTAGCTCTTTTAAATTTGTATATTTGGGTTCCTTAGGGCTTGCTGACAAAGAATATGTAAAACGTTACGCAAATAGTCCAGGAATTAATAAATTATACCCAAAATAAAATAGTGGGGATGCCTGACAGCATGGAATCATTTCTGCTCATAAAATTTTTTTTATAACGTGTTTGAAAAAAATCTTACGTTACAGAATTAGCCTACCATGTAAACTCCAAATTGATTGGAGCGCAACAAATGAAAGACTAACCACGATTGGTCGGGCTATAAATACTATCTTTCGTTGTTGGGGGAGACGTGTAAAGGTAACATTTTTTCAAACACTTGTCGAAACGTGGCCTCATTGGCTAGACTCGCTGATATACTCACTTAGGAGCGTTAGTTCGAGACCACTAGTGCAAATAATCTTGATAAAGCAACAGTGCGTTGAAGCCAGCTCATATTTGTGTTAAATAAAAGCCTGGAACATAAGCAGATGGGAATTTGTGCCAGTAAATGTGCCAGAATTCATTGCTAATCAACGTATCTGTGTTTTGTTTCTATGAATTGTGGTAAGCTTGAACCATTCAGTATCTTTTAATGAAAATTGAATGTGAATTGTTAATTTATGCCTGTATATATATGTGTAGTTCAGTGGCAAACAGGAGATAAAGCCTATAATGCTCCAGCCTGAACAGAGGGTGTCGGAGGGAAGTAAAACGGCATGGAATGGCCAAATAGTACACTGACACCTGGATGATTGATTAGACAGAAATAATGCTGGAAGTGCAGAGGCGTGGTAACCATTAAGGAGGGTAATGCTGGTATAAAGTATTTCAGATGAAGCTGACAGTTGGCCTAACGCTCTGAACTCAATGTTTGTGTTGTATTGTGCTCAGTGTAGAACTAGAGTATCAATTAGTTATGAAGTAGAAGGTACATCCTTCTTGTTTTCAGGGACCGTGGTCTTGATGGTACTGAGCAGCACCTGGTCAGAGCTTTGCTGAATCCAGAGTCGGACAGCATACTCCTTGGTCTTTTTAGCTATCAGTGAGGTGTCTCCAGAGCCCAGAGGAGAATTCGAGCAGAGGAGTCCTTTCCTCCCGCCATCACGCAAGATAAGCTGATTTGGCCAGCTGAGCTCAACATTATGTCCCCTCATCTTGAAATGACTTTGTAAAAATAACATTCAGAGGGGAATTTAATTGTCTTAATATCAGGAACTGAGAACATCTCCAATACTAGTCCCAAAAGACAAACTATTGAAGTCATGATGACAAATACCAACAGAGCTTGAACAAAACAAAACCAGTATTACCTCATATTACCACTACACAACTGACACACATAGGATATTTTAATAATATATGTCACTACAATATTCATATTGATAAAGTCTGTACATATACTTGTAATTAAAATTGATTGTGATTCCTGGTTCCTTTGTATTTGAATCAGGACACATATACCTTTATGATAACAATGAATACATATTGTTATTTGAAAAGTTATCAGTGACTCCTTAAGATATTCTCATAGAGTGTTATATGTATGTGAGTGTCACAGTGTTGTCAAGAGTAGTGGATTAAATTAAATTGTTTATCTGTCTGTTGTTGTGACTTACACTTCATCATACACATACCCTAGACACATAACGTAGTCATCACACTATTCCAGAATAATTCTGACTGAGATATATAGATATGTGGTAGCAAGTAAGGTTATCTATAATACACTACTCTTAATAGATATAGATACCTTCACAGCTGATCTCAGTCAGTACACTAAGTCCTATATAAATATTTATAACATCCCACTTCACCACAATGACTCTAGGACATGCTATACCCTTCAGTGGTCATGTGGAAATAGGGGCCACTGGACAAAGGATAGTCTGTCACTTCTTTTGGCCAGGAATCGCAGAAGACCTAAAGAGGTATGTGAGATCTTGCCCAGAATGCCAAAGAGTAGCTCTTAAACATAAGACTGCACCAGCAACGCTGGGAGAAATGCCCATTATGGGAACCCCTTTGAACGTGTTGCAGTGGATATTGTTGGACAACTCATTAGGACCAAGAAGAGAAATGCTTATATCTTAACCTTGGTATATACTTGCTTAATGTGGGGAGAAGCCGTAGCCATGGCATCTATTGATTCAAAATATGTGGCAGAGGCATTGTTAGCAATATTCACCAGATTAGGTTTCCCACACCTAATATTGACTGACAATGGTTCTCAGTTTAAGGAAAAGCTAACACAAGAGGTATTCAGGATATTTCAAGCCAGACACTATCATTGTAGTCCTTATCACGCTCAAGGGAACAGACAAGTAGAACGGTCCAATGGGACCCTTATCTCCATTTTGAGAAAGCTGGCAAGTGAGAAACCTGGTACTTGGTATACATACTAATCTTTTGCACTATTTGCATACAGGGAAGTCCCACATAACTCCATTGGATTGGCGCCAGCTACTTTGTTGTTTGGAAGACCAATCAAAGGTCCACTGGAAGCATTGCTGCGGACATGGACTGATGAAAAAGCAGAAGAAACAGTGACTTCCTCATACCAATATGTCAATGAGTTAACCTCTAGATTAAAAACTGGTTGGAAACTGGCAAATGAGAACTTGAGACAGGCCAGGAGGAAGCATGCTGCTTACTACAATAAAAAAACTAAGGAAAGGGAACTGGAAGTGGGAGAGAAAGTCTTATTACTGTTACCCAGCAGGGATAATAAATTGCAAATTGGATGGCAAGGACCCTATGTCATACTGGAAAAACTTTCCAGGACCAATTACAAGATTGACAAGAAGGGAAAAGAGAAGGTATATCATGTCAATCTTCTTAAAAAGTATTATGACAGGAAATCAGCAGAGGCTGCACTAACCGTGACCTTAGCCATTGCAATAGAAATGAAAGATGAACAATTATCCTCTATGGAATATTTATTAACAGCTACAGAGAGTTATGCTCAAGTAAATATTAGTGATCATTTAACTCTTGAGCAGAGGAAGCAAGTTCAGGAAATGTTGGAAACTCATGCTAATGTGCTCACCAATAAGCCTGGATGCACAAATTTGTTGGAGTATGACATGAATGTTTCTGACCCAACTCCTGTATGTATGCGAAGCTCCCCATTCCTTATGCCATAGCACAGGCACTCAGGGAAGAGATTGATCATTTATTAAAGGAGACAATTATCTCAAAGTCAGAATCTCCCTATAGTTCAAGAGTGGTGCTATTAAGCAAACCTAGCGGTGAACATAGGTTGTATATAGATTACAGGAAACTGAATGCTATCACAGAATGTCAGGTGGACCCATTACCTGATACCAACCAGCTGTTCTCTACACTGAGTAAGGCTAGGTATTTTTCCAAAGAAGATCTAAGCAAGGGATACTACCAAATACCAGTGAAACCAGAAGTTAGAAAATGCTGGCATTAAGTACATCAGAGGGACACTATTTTGCAGTTACCATCACCTGCATTTATTCTCATTATTTTCATGTTTTCCCTGTCTGTTTTCAGACGCATATGTTGTGACCTATCATCGAGTGTTTTGAATTTGTCCTTTGTCTGATTACGTTTGTGGGACAGAAGAGCCAAGTCATCATAAAAATCCAGATCATCCAACTGCTTAGTCAGAGTCCACTGCATTCCATTTGAGTTGTTTGTTGTCGATGTTCACATTACACAGTCTATTGCTATAGTCCGTTCTGAAATTCGTGCCCACACATTGAACGTTGTAACTTTGCAACCCCTTGACGGATGTTATTGAAACTTGCTACGTGCTCTACTGATATCAATGCAGTTATTAATATATATTTTTTGCCCTTACAAAACTCATGTCATGTTCGAATTTGTTTCTTTAAGTTATATAAAAAAACTCTTACCGTTGTCTGGGTTAATTTTTATTAGTTCTACAGGAAAGTTACAAGATCCGTTCAAAGATTGCACACTTAATTTTTGTTTCAGCACAGCACAAGCGATGAAATGTGCTATTCAATATTTTTTTTTTGAATTAGTTTAGTGACTATATGTCCGCACGAGTGCGCACCTATTGTACACAGTCATGAGTAATTATTTCAGCGGCGTATGCTAATTGCAATGAGTTGGCTGCAACGAAACAAAACGACACCAGCATATAATATATTAATAAACTAAACTGCATAATTATGAAAAGCGCAATGAATCTGAAATGCAAATTTATCACTTTGCAGAAGGTAACTGTCATATTGTACAGGCATTTTCGCAGAGAGGCTAAGATGAGTTGTTTATACCACGACATCCAAGAACTAGGTAGAAGAACACAACAGGCCCTGGGTGTGGATAGAAGATCTTTTCGACGTTGGATACAACAGGACGGTGATTGTACAGAGGCTGCGGTTAAACAAGGAAGGAAGAAAAAAATTGATGATTTTGACAAGGATGTCATTAGACGTTTGATTTTGAAGATGTTTAATGCCAATCAACTTGTTACTCTCCGCATGCTGAAAAGTCGGCTGAAACCAGAATGCGATATTAACGTCTCAAAAACAACTCTGTGGCAACTTGTCAGAAGTGTCGGTTTCACTTTTAGAAAAACGTCTCGCGGAAGGAATTTGTTATGTGAAAAACTACATCATGTTGCAGCTCGAAGCAAATAACCTTAGGCAGATTCGCGAGAGAAGGCAAGACGGCTACGATATAGTGTATTTGGACGAATCTTGGGTTAATGCTCATCATACGAACGAGAAAGAATGGCAATCTGTTGACGGAGACCATAGAAGGAAAATTCCCAGCAGCAAAGGTCAACGAACGAACGAACGAACTTTATTTTCAAAGGGTTAAGAATTGGGCACGCAGGCCCGTCTGACATTCTGCCCTTCCTCTCTCTCTCATCATGTATACTAATATCCTTTCATCCTCACATTTACTTTAAGCATTTACATTTGCAATAATCATCATAATTAAAGTGTTTTTAAAATAAAATAAAATAATAATAAAAAAAACTAATAGTAATAATGAATTTGAAAAATAAATAAATAAATAAATAAATAAATAAATAAATTTAAAAAAAAAAAAAAAAAAAAAAAAAAGAATCGAATTCTTCGTACTGTAAATTAGTGATTTGAGTATGTTATGAGAACTTGTAAAATGTTCATACGGTGTTCAACTGAATGACTCAGGGACTTTTTTTTTTTTTTTTTTTTGTTTTAGGTTCATCAAGATGAGGTGGGTAGACAGTTACTTTCCATTTTCCTTTCCATTTCCTTTGCGTCCCAAACTCAAGACCAGAATCAGACTAGGTAGATAGTTAGATAGACATATACGAAAGCAATTAATTTGCCAAGGGTTGAAAATCGGACACAGTCCCCTCTTGCATTATTCCATCCTCTTGCTCATCTTTTATTACTGTTACTCAACATTCTCCAGCGTACTGAAAGTATTAATTTAAGGACAGTGCAACATTACAAGGAAGTATAACAGCATACATTAACAGTACCTGATCATAAAATTAAGAATATAAGTTATTAAGAATATAATATTAAGAATAAGTATATTGTAATGAAAACTAGATCATCAGAGCCTCCATACAGTATATTAGATAAAAGTACAACACGATCAGTTAGGGTGGCATATAATCAGCACTCATAAAGTATTTGAATAGTATACGATTGTATGAGTGTGTGTTTTTCAGGTCATTGGGAAGATTGTTCCAAAGATGAGCAGCTGAGTAAGCCAAACTAGTTTTAAATAGGTCAAGCCTGGGCTTGGGTACCTGTAATTTATTTAAGCGCTGACTACGTCTGTCATTGTATTTTAAAAGCGGCCAAAGATACTTTGGAGCATTCTGTGACAGGATTTTGTGAATAAATTTCCCTTTGTTAAAGAGGAAGCGCTTCCTGAGGGGTAATATTTGAAGATAATTATATAAATCTATACAATGTGATTGGTGTTTATCAGCAACAAGGCGCATTGCGCGTTTTTGAAGCGAGTGGAGCCTTCTTGTGTTGGAGACAGAACAACCATCCCAGATTATGGAACAATAGTCTAGATGCGTTTGTATATGAGATATGTAGAACATTTTCCTTGCCTCTTCATCCAGGAAATGTTTAATTTTGGCTAATTGGTAAACTTTTTGTGCTGTTTGTTTTGTGAGTGCATGTACATGTGAGTTCCAACTTAGGTGTTGGTCAACAGTGATACCTAGAGTTCTGTGTTCATTTACGTTTTCAATTAGTGATGTTCCAATGAAGAGCTGAAGTGTTCTTTTCTGCAAGTTTTGTAGTTTTTGTCTGGTTGATATTAACATACATTTTGTTTTACTAATATTTATTTGCATGCGATTCTCGTTGCTCCACGTAATAAGATTATGTGTATCGTTTTGTAAAGATTGTTCTAGTGTGGTGCAACATTTATCACTAGTATAGACAGTACAGTCATCGGCAAAAAGGTCACATGATGAGTGTTTGAAATATAGAGGAAGATCTTTAATGTATACGGTAAATAGAAGAGGGCCGAGAATAGAGCCCTGAGGAACACCTGTATGGACAACGGTTGGGTTCGACAAGGAATTATTGTAAGAGACTATTTGTTGTCTGTCTGACAGGAACGATTTAATTAACTTTACCAGCTTAATATTTACTTTCATTGTTTCTAATTTTCTGATTAAAATAAAGTGATCTATCATATCAAATGCTTTTTTGAAGTCTACAAATATTGCTCCACATATATTATCGTTATTGATGTTTAGGTGCCAATTGTCTATCATCTTTGTTAAGGCTGTGTGGCATGAATGCTTTGGTCTAAACCCCGACTGACTGTCGATTAGCAGGTCGTTATCTACTAGGTGTTGTAGTGTTGTTTTGTGGATGTGTTTTTCCAGTGGTTTGGACAGCGACGATATAAGAGAAATGGGCCTATAGTTACTAAGATTACTACTATCAGATGAACCTGGTTTGAGAAGTGGGTATACTTTAGCGCTTTTAAAAGCGGATGGAAAGTAACTCCTTGCGATACATTGATTATATATGTATGTCAGTGAATCGCTAATAGCAGGTGCGGCAAAACGCAGTATTCGATTACTGATTCCATCAAGTCCCGATGAGTTATTATCTTTAAGGCCAGTAATATAGTTGTAAACTTCGTTAACTGTTATAAAAGGGATGTCGGGTGGAATTGTGTTAGTACATTTGTTCTCGCAGAACGTTGATAATTTGCTTAAGTCACAAGGGGGAGACGGAATGGTGGATTTTATATTGTTGATGTCTGCCTGAAAATGATTGCTGAAGTCAGTACAAGTAAGGGGCGTATTGGGAGTATGTGGGTCTGGAAATTTTCGTTTGTTCACTAAAGTGTTGATTGCCTTCCATATCTCTTTACTGTTTGTTTTACTCTGAACTAAATTTCTAAAGTAGTTTTTCTTTTCTCTGCGAATTAAGTATTGTACTTTATTTCTTATTGTCCGATATGTAGTGATATCCTTATTTTTATGCGCTCTATCTCTTTGCCTCATAGCGTCAAGAACTTCGTGTGTGATCCATGGAGATTTAATTTGCCTTTTCACGCGAATTTCTTTAGTAGGCGCATGCTTATTAAAAATACTATAAAATATCATTGTCCAATATGCGATGGCGTCATCAGGATCAGGAATTTGAAAAACGTTGGCGAGAGGCGCAGTTCGCAAATCATTCAAAAATAATTCACGGTTGAAATTTTTAAGACTTCTATATTGAAAACTAATGTGTTTATTTTTTGGAGATTTGTACCCATTTTTTGCCCAAGTGCAACATATGGGATAATGGTCACTCATAGCAATAGTAGGGATGGAGCATTCTATAATATTTTCTGGACAGGTTACATAGATATGATCGATCAGTGTGGATGACGTTGTTGTTACTCTGGTAGGTTTGTTGACTATTTGTTTCATGTTATACGATGCTATGATGTTGGTCCATATATTGTTTGGCTTGTGCATGTCGATATTAAAATCACCAAGAAGAATAATTTCGTTAACTGTAGTAATAACTTTATCCATCATGTTGGTAAAATCTTCAAACCATGTTGTTCCTACACTGGGATTACGATAAAGATATCCGATTAAAATAGATCTTTGCTTTTGGGGCTTTATCTCTAACCATATGCATTCTATATCTATAGTCTCAAGATCGTTTCTGCGGCGATAACTGAGAGAAGCAGAAATATAAACTGCTAGACCCGTCTCTAATTGTCTACTAGAATCTCGCCGAATAGTTTTAAAACCTCTGAGCGCAATGTCATCGTCGGTTATTTTCTCATTCAGACGACTTTCGGAAAAACCAAAAACCTGGAAATTTTGGTTAAAAATTTGTGTGAGTTCTGGAATTTTACCTAAAAGATGGTTTACGTTCAAGTGGCCAAGCCGTAAGCCAATTGTATTTAGTAATTGTTCATAATTACCTGACATTTTTATGTGAAAGAAGTTTTACGCTCAAATAGAAAATAAATAACTAAATAAACATCACGAGGTTGCTATATATGTGAGATTAAAAGTAATAGTACATAAATGCATACCTTAATACAACAAATTACAAACAATTCAGATAACTGTACTAGTTTAAAAATTGTAAGAAACTGTCACACAACAAGCACACCCATCCACACTGTGAAGGTTAACAACAAAGTTAAGCTGCACCAAGAGAATAGACGGGTAGACAAACAAATAGATACTGAGAATAAATAAATAAAGCATTATCCGACAGTTACTGGTCCTACAGAGACGTCGACTTGTGAACGCATTATATTAGCACATGCTGGCAGCAGACAGAATGGGCTTGTCCGTGATGCAGAGCTTATTTTTCAATCAAAGTCTGTAGATGGTAGGGACTACCACAGTGAAATGAATGGGCAAATTTTTCGAGATTGGATAGTGAATACACACCTCCCGACTCTAGATCGGCCGTCTTGCCTGGTGATGGATAATGCGTCCTATCATAATGTTCTAGCACAGGAGGATAAAGCTCCCACTTCGGCAAGTACGAAAGACGAAATCAGGAGGTGGCTTGTGAATGAAAATATCTTCGCTGACAACAGCTATTTAAAACCAGAGTTGTTGCAGCTTGTGAGACAGAGAAAAAACACAAAAGTGTATCTGATTGATAAAATCATCCAAGAGCAGGGTCATGTTTTTCTTCGACTCCCACCTTACCATTCTCACCTTAACCCAATAGAGCTGGTTTGGGCTAGAGTTAAAGGGCAAGTGGCCGCCCAGAACACCACTTTTAAAATGTGCGATGTTAAAGACATGACTCGTGAGACCCTTTCACGAGTAGACACAGAGTTCTGGGCTAAATGTGAAGAACACGTGCTCCAGGAAGAAGAAGATTACTGTCAGCGAGATGGCTTGCAGTTTATCCAATCAATAACTGTTGTGAACTTATTGGAGTCGTCCGATTCGGAATGAGGCACGTCGATCGCATTCCTTCGTTTGTGATAAACCAATTTCATATGCCAATCTATAATAACACATAAACAGTTACGATTCGTCATAGCTTCCTGATGATTTACTGCTATCGTGGTTCATTATCAGATCATCATTCCTCGTATCAAAATCACGTGAACAACTAATCACACATTTAGGACACGCCTTTAAACCGTGTTGTCGCACACATGCTGTGATTTACTGTAAGAATTAATGTTATGGGCAGATTTAGGCAAATGTTCCAAGAAGATCAAAGAAAAACGCTTTTTTGCAAATTTCGAGACAGCTGTGTATGTAATGATCGCAAAATCTTAACTGCATGGAAAATCTAAGACTGCATGCAAAAAATCATGTCCATACAACAAACAGATTTGGAGAAAATTGACGCTTTCTGTGGTAACGAATTTTCGAACGGACTATAGTAAGAAAAGAAATGGAGACAAGAGGCATTCCTGTCGCACTCCCTTTCTTATCCCAAACGGTTATGTAAGCTGTCGTTCGTGAAGAACTCTGCATGTCATGTTTTCATATGTTGTTTCTATCATGGAACATTTTAAATTGATAAAATCGGAGTGAACCTCGAGCATCCTGTCACACGCCCCACCATACAAAGAATTAAAATTAAAATTTTTACAGGATCGCATAACTTGGTGACAAATGTACACAAAATTGTGAACGATCACATAATTTGGTGACGTTTCACACAATAATTGTAAAAATTATGACTTTTGAGCAATTCATAGCGATGGCAGCAACAACCCAACTAAAGACTATTAAGTGAATTTGCTTACAGTAAAGAAAGTGGATCCGTGAAACTTATGTTTTTCTTCGCTTGTTCAACTGTTGCCGTGAACAGTAATTTGCGGTTCAGACGTTTGCGTTGTTGAGCCAAGTATGTCAGACTGGCTAATGGGACCCAAAGATGCAGTAATAGAGAATGCAGTCAGCGACCCATAGCTTGACTGCTTGCGTCAGGGTCAGCGAACCAGAGCTGACCAAGACCCTACTCCACCTCCACGTGGTAGTCCTGGAAACAGGCTGCATCACTGCAGTCTGGCTGAGAGAGTAGGGATCGAAGACTGAAGGCAAACCAGGTCCCAAAAAATGCCGTGCTGAAGTCGGATGTGTCGGCCGAAAGGCGCAGATATCGCAGCTCCGGTGTAAACAGACACAACGCAACCAACGTCCTTTTCAGGACGAACGAGGAAGAAGAAGAAGAAGACTGGCTAATTTTAGCATGTTTTGTTGTAGGATTTCATGGATCTTCAATCAACCAATCAATCAATCAATCAATATCCTTTAACTCCCCACACAAACACATGCCAAGTCCTACAGGCCCGTGCCATCCGCTCAAGCTCTTTCCATGTTTTCCTCATCATGTTCACTTCTGTATCTAGCTCTCTTCTCCGTGTGTTTTTGGTCTACCTCTGCCACTTTTTCCCTGGGGAGTCCAGAACAAGGACTGCCTTGTAATGCTATCAACAGGTTTCCTCAGTGTGTGTCCTATCCATCGCCTTCGTCTTCTTCTCATCTCTTGTTCCACTGGCACTTGTCTGGTTCTTGTCATCAATTCCACATTTGTGGCATTGTCATACCATTTCATTCCTTCTATTATACGCAAGCATCCGTTTATAAAAGTATGTAGCTTTTTGGTTGTTTTTGTTTTTCCTCGATCTTGTCTGCCCGTTAAGATATTCATTGGGCGCTAAGGTTTTCAAGTCAGCACAAGTACTTGGCCTACGTCTGTCCGTGTATCTTAAATGTGTCTTTGATTAGAATGTATGAAATAATATATGTTACATATGACTGAACGTTGACGGTGATATAACCAGGGGAAGTAATCGAGAGTCTTTATGATTATGAAGAAACACACACTTCTCTCTCTTTCTTTGCTTCAGGAAAGTGGAAACTAAATGATCTTGCGGGAAGTGTCCATGAAGTTCTCAAGCTAGAAGAGTTAATCTGATATACACAGTCTGACAGACAGGGATTTTGTCATGGCAACGTGCGCTGGGGTCCCCGTATAGTCCCTGGGGAATGAGTAGAACTACTGCCCCCCTCAGGCAACATCGAAAGAGGAGACTATTGTTAAGTTGTACATGAGACAGGCAATATCGTAAGGGGAGACTAATGTTAAGTTGTACATGAGACTGGCAATTTCGCCTTGTATAACAATTTGCTATATACTGTAAATTCCCAGGGCATGTAAATGCTTGGACCAGGCTTCCAACAAGGGAGATTAGCTGCAGCTCTGTATTTTAATAAGAAGCAACACAGAAAAATGATGATGATGATGATGCCCTTACAGTGAGATTTGTCTCACTCTCATTTCTACACACGTTTTCTTTCTTCAAGTTGATATATTTGTTTCCTGTTTTAGTTTGTCCGTGTTGTGATCATTTGTTAAGCTTTTTACAAAAACAAGTAGTCTATCTTCCACCAACATTAATTACATTTGACTTTACCTGTGTCATTTTGACAACAAATGTACTCTTGTTTGCCTGGATTAGCCCAGCGTCTAGTTTCTCACGGGAGACTATTTAAAAGCGAATTTCGTTTTTTTTCCTTGGTTATCTTCCATGTTTTTGTTGCTATAATTCTTTTGCTTGCAACTTGTTCACTTTACAGGGTGTCCCACAAACTTTCGAATGGCATAAAATAAGTAACGTACTTTGGTCAGGGTGGATACGGTTTCCTTCGACACCTTCAGGCGAGAACTTCGTGTGTTTTAAGAAAGAAGAGACAGTTTGTGTCTGTTAATAACTCAATAGAGGTTGCTGTAGGTTTAAATTCTTTTTTTCCCTTTACGGAACATGAAGGCCCACCACAAGAGGCTTATATCAAAGCATCCATGTGTTCTTGCAGTAGTGGTTGTAGGATTATGTTTTACATGAAACAATTGCCAGTCCTCCATGCACAAAATTAATAGTCGTCTCTTACAAAATTCAGCATCAGTTCTATTATGTCTCTGGATCTTTAGAGACCCCCATGAACTACGTGGGTATCGACCGTCTTGGGAGACATAATCTACTGTTTGTTATCCTGATATACTTGACTGTCCGTTTTTCCATGTATTTAACAGATGGTACTTGTGCCTGCAATGACTGATTCTCAGTCTGAAAATGATCACTTAGATCTCACCTTAACCCAATAGAGCTGGTTTGGGCTAGAGTTAAAGGGCAAGTGGCCGCCCAGAACACCACTTTTAAAATGTGCGATGTTAAAGACATGACTAGTGAGGCCCTTTCACGAGTAGACACAGAGTTCTGGGCTAGATGTGAAGAACACGTGCTCCAGGAAGAAGAAGATTACTGGCAGCTAGATGGCTTGCAGTTTATCCAACTAGTAACTGTTGTGAACTTATTGGAGTCGTCCGATTCGGAATAAGGCACGTCGATCGCATTCCTTCGTTTGTGGTAAACCAATTTCATATGCCAATCTATAATAACACATAAACAGTTACGATTGGTCATAGCTTGATCACTTAGATCAAGTGATCATTTTCAGACTGAGAACCAGTCATTGCAGGCACAAGTAAAATCTGTTAAATACGTGGAAAAACGGACAGTCAAGTATATGAGGATAACAAACAGTAGATTATGTCTCCCAAGACTGTCGGCTTCACGAGAGGAGTAGGATGGTAGGATGGCTTTCTCCAACTCAGTCAGGACGAAACTGTATGGTGATGAGTCAGTCCTATTGTATGGCTCTTCTTGGTAATGAGTAGTATGGTTCTAATGTATCTGTTTCTTAGTGTTCGTTATACCAATTTCCTGTCAAGTTATTTTTTATTTTGGCTTTTATGTCTTCATAAGTAGCCATTGTTTCAGTTTGTGTTTCTCTTCTTCCTTTTTTAGTGTTAAACAAAGTCAATCGCGACATTAAGGAGTCATGGACCATTAATAGAATAACAAGTAACTCTGCGGAGATCACAGGTATGCAATTTTACGGAACAATGTTAACAATACTCTATAAAGACTCTCGATTACTTCCCCAGGTTATATCACTGTCAACTTTCAGTCATAATGTAACAGATATTATTTCATACATTCTAATCAAAGACACATTTACGATACACGGACAGATTTCGGCCGAATACTTGTGCAGACTTGAAAACGATAGCGCCCAATGAATTTCTTCATGGGCAGACAAGATTGATGAAAAACAAAAACAACAACCAAAAAGCTACAGACTTTTATAAATGGGGGCTTCCGTAGAATAGAAGGGCTGAAATGGTATGACAAAGTCACAAAAGTTGAATTGATGACCAGAACCAGACAAGTGCCAGTGGAACAAGAGATGAGAAGAAGACTCTGTAGATGGATAAGACACACATTGAGGAAACCTGCTGATTGCATTACAAGGTAGCCCTTGTTCTCGAATCCACAGGGAAAGAGAGGCGGAGGTAGACAAAAAAAAATACACGGAGAAGAGAACTGGATACAGAGGTGAAAATGATGAGGAAAACATGGAAAGAACTTGAGCGGATGGCACGGGACAGGAAGACTTGGCATGTGTTTGTTGAAGGCCTATGCTCATTGGGGAGCTAAAGGATGTTGATTGATTGCTTGATTGATTGAAGATCCATGAAATCCTACAACAAAACGTGCTAAAATTAGCCAGTCGGACACTCTTGGCTCAACAACGCAAACGTCAGAACCCCAAATTACTCTTCACGGCAACAGTTGAACAAGTAAAGAAAAACATAAGTTTCACGGATCCACTTTTATTACTGTTAGCAAATCCACTAAATAGTCTTTAGTTGAGGTGTTGCTCCCGGAGCTAAGTGTCGTGCCGATAGATTTGAGAGTTATTTTAGGTCCCGTCTGAGTTGGTGATAAGTACGTGAGACATAAAGGTGTGAGAAATAGATTTCACGGGTGAATGGCTTAAGGAGAAGATATGTCTCTGGAATGAGTAAGTTTCTCTAGTCCAGCATATCTATACGACTCTAATTTAGTATAAGACAACATTACCCTCCTCATATATAAATATAAGTTTAACTACACATGCACACAGCTATGTGAACTTTAATCAAGACTGACGGAGTGGATAAGAGATCGTCTTGTCCCCGTCCGTGTGCATATATGTAGCTATATAGAATTGTAGCATTTTTCAATGAATGTGTTGCCTAGCAGACCTTATCACAAGGGCGTCCAGCGGTCTTTTCTACATTTACTGATTGGTTAATGTTGTCTTTTTCTTGGCTTGTGCGTCAACAATTTCATTTGGGAGCCAACGATACATGAGAAACATTTTAGCTTGTAAATTTTAATTGGACTTAAAAAACCCAGAACTATTTTGTCAATTTTATCAGCACACTGGGGTGTGAAACCAATAACATTACTCCCGACTTTTGACAGTCGTATCCAAGTGGATTCATCCAGAAAGTTACGCTGTTTCAGAATCAACACTCACCACAGAGCCAGTCGATAGGATTATCATCATCGTCATAAGTAACATTTTTAGCAACCAGATGTTTCCCAATACTGGAAGTATTTTCCTCCTTTTTTAACTGTGAACCTCAAGAGCACGTCTTGCTAAATAAGAATTTGCGGATCTACATCATCATCATCATCATTATCATTATCATCATCATAGTTATCATCACCATCACACCACCATCATCATCATCACCATCATAACAATCATCAACATCATATCCATCATCATCATCACACCAAAAGCATCATTATCACCATCATCAATATCATTACCACCATCATCATCAACACCATTATTATCACCCCATCATCATCATTACTATCATCATCATCACCATCATCAACACGATCATCATCATCCCTATCATCATCACGATCATCATCACTATGATCATCATAAACACCATCAACATCGTCATCATCATCACCACTATCATCATCATCATCACTACCACCACCCCCATCATCATTATCATCACCATCATCATCATTACAATCCACATCATCATTACCATAAACATCACCACCACCATCATCGTTATCATGACCACCACCACTTTCATCATCATCACCTTCATCATCATCATTATCATCACCATCATTATCATCACCATCATCATCATCAATATCATTATCATCACACCATCATCATCATCATCATCATCATCATCATCACCATCATAACAACTATCAACATCATTACCATCATCATCATCACACCACCAGCACCATCATCATCATCATTACTATCATAATGACCGTCATCACCTTCGTCACCATTATCATCGTCAACATCATCAGTTCCATCATTATCACCACCATATTCATCATCATCACCATCAACATCAACACCATTATCATCACCATCATCATCAACATCACCATCACCATCATCCCCATCATCACCACCATCATCACCATCATCATCAAAATCACCATCATCCCAATTATCACCATCCTCATCAACATCATCACCATCATCATAACCACCATTATCATCACTATCATCATCATCACCATTATCATCATCATCATCATCACCACCAACATAATCAACAATATCATTACCATCACCATCATCACCATCATCATTATGATCATCATCATCATCACCATCATCATCATCAATATCATTACCTTCACCATCGTCACCATCATTGTCACCATTATCATCACCACCATCATCACCACCATCATCATCACCATCATAATCACCATCATTATCACCACCATCATCATCACCATCATAATCACCATCATCATCATCACCATCATCATCACCACTATCATCATCATCATCATCACCACTTAATCACCGACATTATCATCACCGTTAGCATCATCACCATCATTATCATCACCATCATCATCATTATCATCACCATCATCATCACTGTCATCACCATCATCATCATTATCATTACCATCATCATCATGTTTAAAGGATTATGAATGTGCCCGAGTTCTGAATATTTGTTAGGGGTATTTGTGTATCATTGAATTTCTTCGAAGTTGTGAAATCGGCTCTTTAGAACATTGTTAGTTTTGACTCGAGTCTTTATAATTTTTACTGGCCACTGCTCTTAGTAACAGGTTGTTCAAAATCTAACATCAACATGATAATGATTTGAGTTGAATGTAGGAACTTGAATTATTAAATAGACATCTTAATTTTGACGACTTGCTCGTTTAATATGACGAAATTACATATTTCAACATCACTGCACAACAATGGTTCCATGTATGTTCATTATCATTATTCCAAAGACATCCCCTTTCATTTATTTAATACTGTAATCTGCATTTAGCGTTTATGTCAATATTTCTTACTTCATTTCCATTTTTCCACCTTATTCATTTTCTCCGATATATCTCATAATATTATTCTCCAGGACTAGAGATAATATATACTAGTTAATAATAAACATGTCCATTTGTCGGGGGATTTGGCGTCCCAAAATAACAATCACTTTTATCTCATATTTTATCTCCTCAATGAAACATCTCCGTTTGTCAGGGGATTTGGCGTCCCAAAATAACAAGCACTTTCCATTATATCCTAGTTAAATCCAATAATTAATTAGAACACATTCTCTTACCGGAGATTCTTTATATACACATTAAGAATGCATGTTAAATAAAGGCTTATCAGCGATCTGCCAAAACACATCGAGAAGCTATGGCGTCACACATCCAATTACCCGTTTTCGTCTAACTTAGATACTCATCTCCTAGTAACACTTTACTCTACTCTCATCTCTGCAATGTTCAGTTGAGGTACATGGTGTGAACAAAACCCGGTATTAATAATAATTCGCCATGGTTAATTTCACACCATGAAGTGGCCTCAACAATCATCATCAACATAATCATCGCAATCATCATCATCATCACCATCATAAACATCATCACCATCATCATCATCACACCACCATCATCATCATCACCATCATCATCATCACCATCATCATCATCACACCACCATCATCATCATTACCATCATCATCACAATCACCATCATCATCACCACCATCATCATCACCACCATCATCATCACCACCATCATCACACTATCATAATCATCATCTTTACCATCATCAACATCATCATCAACATCATCATCATCACATCACCATCACCATCATCATCACCATCATCATCACCATCATCATCACCACCATCATCATCACCATCATCATCACACCCCCATAATCATCATCCACGCCATCATCAACATCATCATCATCACCACCATCATCACATCACAATCATCATCATCATCGCCATCATCATTACCATCATCATCATCACACAACTATCACCATCATCATCATCAACGTCATCTCCATCATCACCATCACCATCATCAACATCATCACAATCACCATCATCCTCATCATCATCCTCATCATCACCATCACCATCATCATCACCATTGTCATCTTCATCATCATCTTTACCATTATCTTTACCATCACCATCACCATGATCACTATCACCATCATCACAATCATCCTCATCATCACCACCACCACCATCATCATCACCATCATCATTACCATCATCATCACACTCATTATTATCATCATGATTTTTCCTTGGTACTCCTTACTGATCACGAAACCACCATTGTAGCTGGTCCACCTGAAGAAAGACTGCACCAGATATTTTGTTGCTTGACATGATAAGGATGCCAGCGGCATGCACAACCTTGTTCTAACAGCACTGTGCGGCATGCACAACCTTGTTCTATCAGCACTGTGCGGCATGCACAACCTTGTTCTAACAGCACTGTGCGGCATGCTCAACCTTGTTCTATCAGCACTGTGCGGCATGCACAGCCTTGTTCTAACAGCACTGTGCGGCATGCTCAACCTTGTTCTAACAGCACTGTGCGGCATGCTCAACCTTGTTCTAACAGCACTGTGCGGCATGCACAACATTGTTCTAACAGCACTGTGCGGCATGCACAACCTTGTTCTAACAGCACTGTGCGGCATGCACAACCTTGTTCTAACAGCACTGTGCGGCATGCTCAACCTTGTTCTAACAGCACTGTGCGGCATGCACAACATTGTTCTAACAGCACTGTGCGGCATGCACAACCTTGTTCTAACAACACTGTGCGGCATGCTCAACCTTGTTCTAACAGCACTGTGCGGCATGCACAACCTTGTTCTAACAGCACTGTGCGGCATGCACAACCTTGTTCTAACAGCACTGTGCGGCATGCCTGAATGTACAGTAGTCCTAATCCTAGTTTTGTGTCTGCTCAGAGAGCGCCAGGAACTGCACGGAACAAAACTACGGGTACAAGCATCAAACAACTGATGAAGTTAATATTTTTTTAAATAAGATGATTGCTACTTTCTTTTGCCCTTTCAACCATTTACCATATATACTCATGGAAAAAAGTAGGTGTGCAACACTTTATAGGGCACTGTGCGTGATAATATGGACGAAATGAAATAAAAGTTGGCACACAATGTGGTTTAATATTGAATAAAAGACCAAGTGATCACTCTGATTTTAGTGAAAGTGTCATGAAAGACAGATAAAAACTAAAGTCAGTGTGGCATCCCCACGAAAAAATGAAATCTTGATTTCAGTACCGTGTATGTCCACCTATTCCGCACTGTTCTGCACGACACGAGTCTTAAACCTGAAATGTTCCAGGCAGTCCATGTTGCCTGAATAAACCTGTTACGCAAGTGCGTAAGGCGTATGTAACGGTCTTGTGCAGGGATGGTAACTCGTTGTCGGCCACTTCTATGGCGATCAGCAGTGGATCCAGTGGATCCAGTTTGGTGGAAATGAGCTTGAATGCGTGATATAGTGTTCCTGTGAACATTGAAATGTTGTGATACAGGTAATATAGTCGCTCCAGCAGCTAACATCCCTATAGCCTTTTCTCGCTGTTGTTGGTTCAATCTTAGCATTGTCAAAAAAGATGTTTCTGTTGGACTCTTGGTACTCTCTATTTCAACGATTACGTTTTCACATGCTTATGATTAGAGCTACACACTTACCTTCCTTTTATCTGTGATAAATTCTCTCCTACGGCACTTTTCACGTGATTTATCTTGCACCGTGATTATCTCCCCATGAATAGTGCGATCCAATTGTGATTGCACGGGTAAGTGAACAACACTCACACAGAAATGTGTGCCAACTTGCATTTGAGTTCACCCAAGAACACACCAACAGTGCCCTGTTGAGTGCTGCACACTTACTTTTTTCCATGAGTATATATGGAACTGTGGGTTATATCAAGACGTGTTTTCCTTTAGTTTAGTATTTTCTTAATTGTGCGTAATTTACACTCTGTATTGTTTATTACGATGGGGTTTTTACTTTTTGGTTAGTAGTTCAGTTTGTTGTGTTGTTCAGAAACATACTTGTGTCGGTACCTGAGTTAATTTAAAATTGGTTTGGGGTTTATTTATGTGCTTTGTCTACTGTGTTGCGTTATTCCTTTCTGATGAAGTTGCTTTGTTACTACTGTTGGCGTTAGAAAATAATTTCGAGTTTACTTTTAGAGTGTGTACATATATATATATATGAACAAGACTTTCGACGCAACTTGTGTATTCAAACCCAGGCCTTTCATTTCACGTCATCTTCTTAATACCATTAAACACTTCTTGGTGCCCATAACATTTTCTACATTTACTTCTGCAGTTTGTGCAGTAATCTTTTATATTTTGTCTGTGTTGGTCGTATTCTTGCATTGCAGCAATCGTATAATCATAGAGCAGGATACATTCATATAAACACATTAAAACATGACAAGGATAGTTCATAAATCAGTTCAGGCTCATTCCATAGCATGATTGTCCAATGAAGTGACATATTTAAATTTATTCGGCATTAACAAAATAGGTACAGTAGCCCTACTCACCCTCTGGTCGTCTAAGAAATAACTAACAGGACTACTTCTAGCAAAGGTAGGCCAGCACAAATACTCAATGGTGAAGGAATACGTGCCTAGCTCTCTCCTTTTGTCCTCTGCGTTCTTTCAGTTCGTGTTTGTCCTCCCACTTAAAAAAAAAAAAAAAGTTTGCCACGTTTTGGCGAGGCGCGTCCCGTCAACCTAGCCGGTTATATTAGGGCGCATGTCCAAATATAAAAGACCTTTAGGTCTGGAGAATTAGTTATGTGTTAGTCCTCCCACTGTTGTTGTTGTTGTTGTTGTTGTTGTTTTCGTCTACTATGTTGCTGTAATACCCTGTTCAACCTGAAAGTTGGTTATAATTGGGGTATATATTACGCTTAGCTTCTTCGGTGATAGTATGTTGTTAGTCCTGAAAAGGACTGGTCCTAAAAAGGACCACTAGCTGACTGTCTGGATACCTCTTCGCTGCTTGTCTGTTTATGGTGTCGTGGCGAGTTCATGGTGTTCATATCCTGCCTCCTTATCTTCCTTATTTGGTTTTGTGTGTTTTTGCCCTCCTTGTTTCTGATTCTTGTGGCTTCCTCTTCTCCTGTATCTGTAATAGTGCTTTTTCTATGATTGCTGGGAGTCGTCTTTCTAGAGTTTCCTCGATGATTTCTGCTTCAGTTTGGTTGTTCGTTTTAGTTTCTCGCGTGTTGTTTGATGTAATGTCCTCAATGGCTCTTCGTTCTGTCTCGATTCTTTTGAGTATTTCTGTATTTTCTTCTTTCAGCTCTGTCAGCTTCTTGACATCTGTTTCTATCTGCTGCTGAATTCTTCTCATTTCTTCCATCATATCTTTGACGCTCTGTATATCTATTACGTCTTCACCACTGTCGGTTGGTTCTTCGGGAGCTTGCTTGCTTCTGTTTACGACCTGTAGTCTCATTTCTTTGACTTCAGCGGTCAGCTTGTGTAACTGTCGTCTATCAATCATGCGTTGTTTTTCTGCAACATCCGTAGCCACTCTGCGTTTTGCCTCTTTGAAAGGTATGTTTTTGGACACGGCCTCCTTCAAGATGCTCTTTGTTTCCTGAAACACAGGGCAGCCTCGGTACCTTGCCCCGTGGTTTCCATGACAGTTTGCACAGGTACGGTTTGCATTAATTGATTTGTAGTTATGGTCCTCCTTCGCCCTGGGGCAGTCACCATATTGGTGGTTTCCCACGCAATATCAGCAGACAGCGTCTCTCCTGCATGTTTTCTTGGTGTGTGAAAACTGTTGGCAGTTAGAGCACTGCATGACCGGAGGTATATATGGTTCTGTCCTTTTTGTTGATGTTTCGAGCGTCAGTCTCTCGGGTCTTGTCGATCCTTCTACCGTAAATATCATCAGGTTGGTATCTTTCTTGGCCCAGGTTTTTAGCCTTTCGACCTGCGTGATTTTTAGATTTGCGTTTTCAGCTTGAAGGCGTCTGTGGACCTCGCCTTCGGGACATCTGGTATCCACCCCTCTGATGACTAACTTCTTTGTTGTCTTGTACTTTTCCACCACCACTTTTATTTGGTGGGGCAACTGGATTTCCTTTGGACCGGATTCCAGTTCGATCATCAGCGAGGTTGTTTTGTCTGTGTTGTTGAGCGAAAGCACGACTCCCTTTTCGTGCCTCCCTACTTTGGCGATACCTCTCCGTCCAGTTATCACCTCGAGGATGTTGATCATTTTGTTGTCGGGTAGGGCCCTGAGTGAGGCCTCACTTCCTGACGTCTTGGTGATCTTTACGATCCTCTCCTGTGTCGTTTCTGTGTTGTTTGTCTTTTTAGTGTTTGGCCTTTGTTTCCTTCTACAGGCTTGGTTCGAATCTTGTTCCTGTTCTTTGTTATAAGGTGTCATATCTTGCGTCTGAGCCCTTGAGTTGTCAGCTGTTGTTTCCTCAGGACCAGGAATGGTAGCTTGCTTCTCGGTGGTATCGATGTCCAGCACGCCTGGGGCTACTTCTACTATCGCTTCTTGAAGAGCAAGCCTAGGGAACTCGTTTCCGTCATCAATTCTTTGAAGTGCATCTATAATGGTCTCTGCGATATCTTCCTCTTGTACCTGTCTGTGCTGAGGAGCTGTCTCTACCACTTTTTTCATAGTGCTTGCAGGTGAGTCGGCTGTCATCTCGGCATCGTGTGGTGGTGTCATCGGGGTTTGGTCTAGCTTCTCTGTGGTAGACAGGGTTTCAGCTGACGAGTAGGGTACGTGTGGTGGTGGCAACATGTTTCTAAGCCCCTGTTTTCTTTTCTCTATTCTTTCCGTCGTCTGCTCTAGCTGTTGTAACGCTCTCAATATTTCTTTACGTTCTGTGTCTTCGTCATCTAGGTCAGAACTGTTTGCTTCTGGCTTCTGAGAGGGACCGTGTTACGTGCAGTCTTTGATATCTTACAATATAATACATTTGTATGCTTGTTATGTTCGCAAATATTTTGTAAACAAAATAGATACTTTTTAGTGCTTAAGGAAAAGTCATTATTGAGTTACTTCCCTTGAAAGGAGTGTCGTCACTTTCGATCGAACTCCGCGGATGAATCCAGTTTTACTGCGATTTATTCTTTGTTTGGGTAGAAATAGGTTGTTCTTGCTTCAGTGTATCTATGGCCTGAATTTATGTGTATTGTTTGTCTGGGTAGGACGAGTCTGTCTTATATCTGAATATCTTTGCATGTCTAAGTCGAACTATATGGTCTTTTGTCGCGAGAAAGGTCAAAGGGCTGTTCGGCGGATGTGTCGCTAGAGAGGTGTGATTTGGCTTCGCCCTGATGGGGCTGTGATTTTTCTGTGTCGGCTTGTCGCCGGAAAAAGTGATCTCAATATTTATGGGGACAGTGATAGTCGTCTAGACCTATCGTGTATGCTTTACCCCAGTGTTTATTCTTATTGCCAAGGAATGGCAGAATCATATTTCTGATACCAAGGTAACAAAAGATACTCCTTATGAACTCTCTTACGAAGCCAACGTTTTTCGATAGGCACGATTTGTACGTCTGAGAGAATATATTTAACTAGATGAAAACGACATTCATTGATAGCAGCACTATATCTTGTATGATGAAGTCAATTGTATCATGATAGAATCTACGGAGCAATGAGAACATTTAATGAATGACTAACTTTAATACAGATTCATTATCTGTATCCAAACGTGAGTGACAGCTCACGAGAGAAGCCATCTTGTATCCAAATATTTTGTGACTTTCAAGAAGAGAAAGGGATGCCTCGTATTATCGCTTGATGAGTCCAGAGATCACTGCTACACGTGAGAACCCATTACTAGCGGTTCAATATGATTATATGAAAAATATGTGCTGAACATTATTTAAAGGAATCTTCGCTAGACGAGGTTAGGTCTAGAAGCCATCTTGAATATTGTTTATAATCTGACGTGCTTTGTCAGTAAACTCAGATGATATATATATATGGGCAATACTGAGTGCTTGTCTACTGACAGTCCATTATGCTATTATTCTACATGAGTGCCCATGTATCATTGCAAGACCATTTATCCACTGTACCATGATGTATTATGCCAACCTGTGATTTGTCACTATCCGTGCTGCCGAGTGTGTACGTCCAATTAAACTGTAGCAAAGGTACACAGTCGTTGGTGTCGATGACTTCCAGCCATACATGAGTGTGAGAAAAAGACCATTTGTCAACACCACGAACTCTTTTTATCATTCGCATATTATACTCTCAATCTATGTCTACACACCACTGCGTAGGTCGAGTTGACATTCCATACTCAAACCACAAGCAACACAACAACACAGCATTTAACTCTGGTGATGTTCTAGTGAGCTTATATTGATCAACTGATGGAAAAAAGAGACTTTATCAGACCGGCCACGACGCTAGTAGTTGGAGTAATCGTGCTCTCTGGTTGACTCTGTTTGTTCTTCGCAGGTTCTTGTTTGATGCTGCTGACAAGTGTTTGAGGGCTTCTATAGACTTTCCTCTTTTTCGCTTGTGGCTTGGTACGAGTCATTTTAGTGAAATCCGACGGCTGCGTTCGCCCTGAAAAGGACGCGCGATTTAATATAGTGCTGTTGTTGTACAGGAGAGGAAAAAAAGGTCCTCCCACTTCCAACTACCCGCGTATTTATACTCTTGGTCGGCCATCTTGCGTGAATCCGTGACTCCGCGCTGAGTGGCAATGCCTTCAAGCGACTACGGTCTAAAATTTTTCTCGTATTTCACTTCGGTTCAGTCATCTTTGTTAATTTTTAAACAGATAACTAGTCGTTCTCATTTCTTATCAAAGCTATTGAATCTTGAGGTATCTCGTTTTACTCGGACAACCTGTGGCTTTCCTTCCATATCAATCTTTCCAAGATCCGTCGGTCCCTCCTTTTTTCTATGAATTTTAAAACCACACTTTTCATCATTTACCGACCTGTTTGACCCACTTACGTGATCATATACCCGGAATTATAAAAGACATTGTCTTCCTGACTATAACCACACCTGGGTCTACTCTTCCTCTATGACTCGATAAAGTAGAATTGCCTTCCGTCAATCCGTTGATTTTTAATGAATTTGTTACTGCGCGGTCCTACACAGATTTTCTCATTACCATCTTGCCAATGTGAATAATGCCCCCGGTATTGTTACACTTTGCCACAATTGTATGTAATTCTGAAAAGTTCTTCTTTTACATCAAGCGCTGTGCCATCTGGCATAGGTTTGGTCATTTCTTTCCACAACGTCCTATTCCCAGCATTGTTGACCATTTCGTTTGTTAACTTCTTTCATTGCCAGGATGTCGACCTATCTAATTCCTTGTCACGTTTTTCGTTCTCGATCTCTTCTCCCCTCAGTCATTCTTGTTAGTTACTTACTTACGTAATCATTCCTCTTCTGCCCTGGAGTGTAGAGATTGGTCAGAGACAGCATCATGCTATCCTGCCAGTTGTCTTCTTTCTGGTTTGGTTCCAGTCTAGTCCTTGGTTCATCAGAGATTGTCTGATGTTGTCCTCCCAGCAAACTCTGGGTCGAGCTGGAGTTCTGGATCCCTGTCTCTTAATTTTCTATATTAGTCGTGGTAACCGATCCGATCATCTCCCATTCTGCAGACATGGCCAGACCATTTTAGTTGGGATTATTCTACCTGGGTCTGCAGGTGCTGGGTTTTAAGACCTTGCCGTATCGTCTGATTGTGGACCATGTCTCTCCTTGTTACTTCAACCACCTTCTTCAGTTACATCATTTGAGGTTTGGTCCTGGCTTTTGTAGGATGTTGTTATTCCTGTTATCACATTATATTCCATTTATCACATTATATTCATATTATCACATTATATACCTGTTATCACATTATATTCCAGTTTTCCTCTTCTTATAACGTGCCAAAAGAATACCAGTAACTTACTTCTAATGTGAGTAATAAACTTTCTTTGTAAAGGTCATACAGATTACTATTTTTAACCGTTATAGGTAATCTGTACTTCCTGCCGAGAGATCAGGATGGGGCTTCCCTGCTAGAAAAAGGGCAAGGTCGTCATCACTATCATCATCATCACAATCATCATCGTAATACCAATCGTCAACATCATTATCATCATCACAATCAGCATCATAGTCACGATCATCATCATCAACATTATCACAATCATCATCATCACGATCATTAGCATTATCATCACAAGCATCATCATCATAACAATCATTATCATCATCATCATCATCATCACTATTATCATCACCACAATCATAAACACCTCCACGATCACAATTATAATCATCACATTCATCATTACCAAAATCGTCTTGAACATCCCAATCATCATCATCACAATCATCATCATCACAATCATCATTATCACAATTCTCATCATTATCATCACAAACATCATCAAATCATTATCTTCATCATCACAAGTATCATCATCATCATCACGGTCCATATCATCATTATCATCATCATCACAAGCATCATAATGATTACAATCATTATCATCATCATCACAAGCATCAACAGCACAATCATTATCATCATCATTATCGCAATCATCATCACAACAGTCATCATTACTACTATCATCTTGACAATCATCACAATCATCATCACAATCATTGTCATCACAATCATCATCATCATCACAATTATCGTCATCACAATTATCATTATTATCTTCACAAACATCATCAAATCATTATCATAATCAAAACATGCATCATCATCATCACAGTCCTTATCATCATTATTACGATCATCACAAGCATCATCATCATCACAGTCATTATCATCATGACGGCGTACACATCAGATACAGGACAAATGGGAAGCTGTTTAATTTGAGACAATTACAGTCCTTTACAAAGGTGAATGAAACAATGATCTCTGACCTTGTCTTTGCGGACGACTGTGCCCTTAACACCTGCACAGAACTAGACATGCAGAACAATATGAGGAGGCTTTCTGTAGCGTGTGATGACTTTGGTCTTACCATCAATACGAGGAAATCTGAAGTAATGTTGCAACCTGCTCCTGGGAAACCTTACTGTGAACCAAATATCACAGTAAAGAACCAACGTCTCCAAGTGGTGGACAGCTTCACTTATCTAGGCAGTACCCTTACCAAAGATGCGAATATCGACGCCGAGGTCAACAACAGAATTGAAAAGGCAAGTGTAGCTTTTGGAAGACTAAGAGTAAATGTCTGGGATCGACAAGGAATTAGTGCCGCCACCAAGATAAAAGTATATCATGCAATAGTGCTCACTACCCTCCTGTATGCCTGTGAAACATGGACAGTGTATAGCAGACACGCCTAGAAGCTTAATCATTTCCACATGAGCTGTCTTCGCAGGATACTCAGGATCAAGTGGCATGATAGAGTATCTAATTCTAAGGTCCTCAACAGAGCACATATCTCAAGCATCTACACATTGCTGCAGAGGGCCCAAACTAGATGGGCCGGACATGTTGTTCGCATGCCCGAAAAACGCCTCCCAAAGCAGTTGATGTACAGCGAACTCTCTATGGGTAAGCGAACAGTAGGGGGACAAAAGAAACGCTTCAAAGACACACTGAAAGCATCGTTGAGCAGCTTCAAAATTGATGTCTCCACCTGGGAGACTATCGCACATGATCGCTCTGCCTGGCGGACAAACATTACTCAAGGCGCTCGCATTGCAGAACATAATTTAGCTGATAAGGCAGAAGGCAAGCGTGCTGCAAGAAAAGTCAGAATGCGCAGCAACACTACTATCGACTCTAACCATGTGTGCCCCGTATGCGGCATGGCCTGTAGGGCCAAAATAGGACTAATTAGCCACATGAGATCACGGCACTGATGTCTCACAATTCAAGTCTGAAGCTGTCGCCATCTTCGCTTGCGATGGGCAACTATTATTATTATTATTATTATCATCATTATCACAAGCTTCATCATCATCACAGTCCTTATCATCATTATTATCTTCATCACAAGCATCATTATCATCACAATCATCATAATCACAATCATCGTCATCACAATTACCATCATTATCATCGCAGACATAATCAAATCATTATCTTTATCATCACAAGCATCTTCATCATCACAGTCCTTATCATCATTATTATCATCATCACAATCATTATCATCATCATCATCATCATCACAATCATCATCATCACAATCATTATCGTCATCGCCATCACATTCCTCATTACCACCATCACAAAATCCTAATCACAAAATACATAGAGAAACATTACCCAAGAACATCTGATTCAATGCATACAAAGATGGTAAAGGAATACGTTACACGCCCATTGAGGCATTTTGGGAATACGGTGTTACATATGAAAATGGATTAGCACAAATGCCAAAGAAGATGGAGGTGGAGTGGTCTATCTGAGCTTAAGCAGTGACACACACAAAAAAAGCTGTCAGACGCTACAGGAAAATTCTCAAGTGACTTTAGAGCAAAGACGGAGGCCTTGAAAACCTCAGCAGAAGTCCTAATGAGAAAAGAAAGCTCCGAGAGACAAGTAGCTCTCTTCACAGATGCACTGTCAGTAATTGCACTGCTGAAGATTCAGAATAATGCTGACCTGGATGACCTTTGAGTAACACTCCACAAACTGTGTCAGCTATTCAAAACAGCTGTGATACAGTGGATCCGATTTCACTGCAACATCCTCGGAAATGAAGAGGCTGACAGATTGGCAAAGAAAGGTGGAAAGCCATTTGAATTTGACACAAGCATAACTTATGAAGAGGCTAATACGTTTATCAAGAGCAGATACATGAGCAAGTGGGAAGCAGAGCATCCATCCCACACAAAATATATGCATATTACCAGCTTAATGGAAGTGAACAAGTGGTAATCTGCACACTTCATGCAGGTCACGCCAGATGGGGAAACTATATGTTCAACAAGCTAAAGATAGGAACTACTGATGAGTGTAACTGTGGCACCGGTACAATTACTGCTTAACATCTATTTCAAAGTTGTTCAAAATATGAGGATGAGAGGAAGCGCATATGGCCATCACAAGTACCGTTCATGGAGAACAGAAAACTCTATGAAGATGCCAACAGCCTCAAGCTGACCATTGCTTTCTTTGAACATATTCGCTGACATCTGAGAGTGATCTTTGAACACATTCGCTGACATCTGAGAGTGATCTTTGAACATATTCGCTGACATCTGAGAGTGATCTTTGAACATATTCGCTGACATCTGAGAGTGATCTTTGAACATATTCGCTGACATCTGAGAGTGATCTTTGAACATATTCGCTGACATCTGAGAGTGATCTTTGAACATATTCGCTGACATCTGAGAGTGATCTTTGAACATATTCGCTGACATCTGAGAGTGATCTTTGAACATATTCGCTGACATTTGAGAGTGATCTTTGAACATATTCGCTGACATCTGAGAGTGATCTTTGAACATATTCGCTGACATCTGAGAGTGATCTTCGAACATATTCGCTGACACATGAGAGTGATCTTTGAACATATTCGCTGACATCTGAGAGTGATCTTTGAACATATTCGCTGACATCCGAGAGTGATCTTTGAACATATTCGCTGACATCTGAGAGTGATCTTTGATCATATTCGCTGACATCCGAGAGTGATCTTTGAACATATTCGCTGACATCTGAGAGTGATCTTTGAACATACGAGTATTCGCTGACATCTGAGACAGTACGAAGAAAACAATGACTATTATCAAGAGAGCTGCAGGACATCCTTGACGATGGAAGAAATGATAGCTCTTCGATGTCAGACACAAGCAATACTGGAATATGAAAGTCTTTCATTGGCAAATAATAAACATGCAGAAAAATCCCTGAAGAAACATTTAGTTTTTTAGAAGAATGTTAAGAAAAGTACGGCCAGTTAAACATAGAAATAAGGTTTTCCTGATTTAAGCCAATAGGTCAAGAGAGGTTCATGTAACAATAAAGCAATCCCTTTTCCATGGACATGTTAGGAGAAGAAGGTGGTTCAATATATTGCGAGACAGGGAACGATTGAAGTGAAAACAGATGATAGGCGACATAGAGAGAAGATACGAGACAGTCTGACATTCTGGCGTGAGATTAAGTCATACCCAAAAAATATAAACAATGCAGAGGATAGATGGTTGTGGAGATACATAATCACTTACACCAACGGACATGATAGTTGAAGAAGAGGTAGACCATTAGTAACAAGCAGTTTAAGCAGCTCTGTATAGTGTATGTTAACTCCACATATTCTATACTTGACGTCGTTGGATTGTCCACTAGATGACATCAATAGACGTCTCCACAAAATCTGATACAATTAGTGTCAGTACGTGCACGATTCTGTTCTTTATGGTACAACCCAATAAAATACATCCGTTTTGTGTTTTTATTTCACCCACGTTTATATCACCATGTCATCTTGCCCCTTATTTGGTCTTCATACAGCAATTTTTGTGGGTAGGTAGCAACGATACCTTTGTAGATGAAGAAAAAAAAGTCTATAGACGGAGTACGTGGTTGTCAACTCCTAATGTCTGCTGTGGATTTAACACTGACGCTAATTTAATGCTTGGCTCATTATCTAAGAATATGACCACAACATGAAAAAGGTGACACAGAAAAATAGCACTTTCTATAGGAATTCCCTTTTAATCAACACTACACACAGTATACACCTTTATAAAATCCTTTGCCCTTATCTTGAGAGCCCTGGAAGCGTACTTGTTTCCGCCCTTGGAAACCCTCTCCATCACTAACGCTTCCTGACTGTCGGTTATTCCATCTCGGCTGGAAATCCCGCTGTGGTTTAAAGTTCTTATAACTGCCTCTACCTGACTGATATGGACGGGGTGACCTTTCAAATCTCGATCTCGTTGACCTGTCGACACTTCCTACCCGACGTTGCCATGACTGGCGCTGTACTTTGCCGACGCCAGCAACTAAGGCCTCTGATAGACTTGACTTCTGGATGGGTTTGGCCGGGTGGGCCAGGACATAATTGTGCCCCAATTGAGCCATGGACTCAATGTCTTTTGGCTGGCACTCTTGGAAGAACGCCACCAACACAGTTGAGCACGACGACAACACTTTGTCTCGTAGCATCAAGTCTAACAAGCCATCATAGTCCTTTATTATCCCCTCCATTTCGATCCATCTATTCAGCAGGAGCTTTATCTTTGAAATAAAGTCTTCAAAGTCCTGGTCTGCACCAGGCATCGCGTTTCTAAAACGCATCCGGTACCCGTCAGCAGTCCGACGGAACTTCGGGAGCAACCTTTCTTTTACTTTGTCGTAATCGGCCTTTTTATCTAGCAGGAGGCTATAAAAAGTCTCCATCGCAGGCCCCACTAGCAACGTCGATAGCAGAGATGGCCACTGATCTCTGTCAGCCTTCCAGGCCATGCATGAGGCCTCGAATCTCTCAAGGAAAAAATCTAAACTGTCGATTTTATCATTAAAATTTGGCAGACGCAGCCTAAAGGAACGATGAGCCCCCCCCCCCCCTTCCTCCCCCCCCCCAGAAGTCGAGTTCTGACCACTCGCACCCACTTCTAATCTCTTTAATTGTATTTCCTTATCAATCTTCATTTTCTCCATTTCTAATTCAAATTCTCTATCTTCTCTCATCTTCTTTTCTTGCAATTTGAATTCTCTATCTTCTCTCATCTTCTTTTCTTGCAATTCTCGCTCTATCTTCTTTTCTTCATATTCTCTATCTTCTCTCCTCTTCTTTCCTTCAAATTCTCTATCTTCTCTCATCTTCTTTTCTTGCAATTCGAATTCTCTTCTTTTGAGCTCTAACTCTTCAGCTCGAGCATCTCTTAAGGCATTCTGGTTCTCTTTTGATTGGAATTCGGCCTTGGCATAATCCAATAATTCTTTTCCTGTGTACCCAGCTTCTTTGCCTATCCGCATGAAACTATCCATGTCCATGTTGTACACTCGTACTTCTCAAAAATAATTTACTGTGCAACTGCTCACTTTCATGTACCCTATAACACCTCTCTTATATGAATAGATACCTATCTTCTTATAAGGTCTGCAGTAATGATAGTAAATATTGATATCACTTCTCCAATTTACACATATATATGCATGCAAGCCTATATCATCACATCTCTCACTGTATACGCATAATCCCGATTTATCTCTTATTCTATTAATATAGTCTTACTTTGCCACCTGGCTATTGTCTTCTTACTCTGAAAATTTGGTCTTTCCGACCACTTAGTCACAGTGATACACCCAAAGACCCTTACATTAGTCGACAGTTGTACAACAACAGCTGATGATGCATCCTGGTGCTATGACACCACTATACCACATTGACAATAAATCATCTTATATACCAAAGTCTGTTCCTGGAACCCACATTGGTGCTATACTCGGATAATACTTTTAATTATTACTAATCTGTCTTATATAAATGTTTCTATTGGCAAAATGAGCACTACACAGATGAAAAGACACGCACTAAACACTACGAAAACAAAAATCCCAGTCACGAGGAATAAGATGATAGACAAAGTAGAGCAGAGGTAGATTAATATATACAATGAGTGGCTGCTTACGAACGAAAACAATGGATCCCTGTAAACGTATTTACAAGATAGAAAGATAGAACAAGAGAACCCACCACTCAAACACAACAAAAGAATACTGAATGTGCAAGACTAGTAAATAAAAACAACACCAGTACACCTAACACCGACAGGGCTTGGAATGTTAAGTAGGGCTGTCGCAGGAAAACCGTCTGCCTTACTCCACCACTAAACATTCACAGCCACTCCCTAGAAAGAAATCAGTCTAATTCAATCGTTTCCCACAAGTAAGCCCAGAATGAATTAAACTCGCCACCCGTCCACCCTTAAACACGCAAATATAATATTACACAATAGACTAAACAACAACTACACTTAACAATGAAGTGCTGAGAGCTATCTCCTTCAATTACGCACTATCAACTCACTCCAGTCAAAAGAAACTAACTAACATATAAACAATAACAACAGAAGTAACACCAATGCCCCCAAGTAATAGGAAATAGAGTGAAAGATCCCACCTAACTAACTAACCCCATATAAACATCCAGACTAAGTTCTTCAAAGAAAGTAGAGAAAAGGAACAGAACAAAAGGAGAGAAAAACAACAACAAACCACTAAGCAAGCTTCAAGAAGCAGATGAAGAAATAGAACTATCCTACTCTAAAAGATCGGACTGTACGATAAATAGTATCAGGTGGACAGACAGAAAAGAAAATTTAAGATTTTGAGGAAAAAACAAAAATCATAAATATAACACATTTTACAAACAACAACAAAAACTTAACTGACGTCCCAGCGATGCTTGATCACCTAACTCCTCAGCCTCCATGATGAAAATGTATACAGAACAAACGTCACTCACACTTGTAACATCCAACCGAAAAATATAGATCCAGGAAATCAGACTTCTCCGTAAGTCTGTGTGCCAGCTAATAACATTAGTGTCCTTTGGCACGGTACAGTACACCCTATCAAGGCGACTACACAGCTAACACGGTGCTAACACAGCACTGTCCACAATAGGGTAATAATACGATTCTGTCCAGTATCGCGACTGAATGTGTCCACGAATGTTCCGCTACTCGACCAGTATACTCGTCGGATCACCAGACTTTTCCGTACGCCTGGGTGCCAGATAATACAAATATGTCCTTTGGCACAGTACTGCAGCAAATATCCAGAGTCATACACCTACCCCGCAGGTCGGCAGCAAAATATGGACACCTTCCGTCAATGTCTATTGCACAGGAACACACGCAGGAAGGTAGCAGCAAGAGTTCGGCTGAATAGCTCCTTCATGTGGCTGGAACAGGACAACTCGCCTACAGCCAAAACACCCTAACACACTCGTAGACCTATGTAAACTGAAAAGTTCACAAAGGTACTCCACAACAACTCCTAACCCTTTTAAGGTAACACTCAAAGTCACAATGTATCAAGCAGGAAAGCGCAACAACTGAAGTCGTCTCCCAGCCCTGTTGAACACGTAACTTTACTCCGCATGGAGCCGGAATGTTACCAAGAAATTGTGAAGACTGCCTTGCTATATATCAATTAAAAGCCTAACTTCACTGCACCTCTATGTCAACACTTGACACATATTCTAGCAATGCTTGCCAAACTAGCATCGAAATAACATTGGAACACCGTGTCAAACACAATAACAATGTCCAATTATTTTCTGAACTAACACCAGAATGACAACCTACACTGTGACCTGAGAAAAAGAAAAACTGGGTCACATACCGCTACGCGTCACACTTGACCGACCACAGTTCACATTCACTGACTGACAAACACACTGACCTGAAGCTGGACAATCGAAAATACTCCCTATCGTGGCTTAGTAAACATGAAGGCGCCAATACATTGTGACTACAACCTTCTAACACTCTGTGTGCATCTTACGCTCTGGTTTTATAATGAACATTTAGACCCCATGGAATTTTAATGAATAGGACGAACCACCCAGCTGTCAACTCCTAATTTCTGCTGTGGATTTAACACTGACGCTAATTTAATACTTGGCTCATTATCTAAGAATATGACCAGAACATGAAATAGGTGACACAGAAAGATAACACTTTCTATAGGAATTCCCTTTTAATCAGGCACTACACACAGTATAGCCACACATGGCTGAAAACAATATGGAATACATAAAACACTGCCCGAGAAACTTCTCGAATTAATATATATCAAAATACTCATAACAAATGACAGTATAACAGTACTATACAAACTTAGTAATGAACAATCGATCACTATGGCGAACTGGAAACTACACAATGGAAAAAACACTCCACTGGCAAATAATACTCGATGGCCTGACAATAATATCACTGGACACTAAACCACTCCAGAATTATAATTATGTCCACTTGATTACATCACTCTAGATCATATTCCACATTCAGTGAAAAGGGAACCACAAAAATGTCCGTCACTCTCGGACAAAGGCCCAGCGTCCACTGCTTCTTTCGCGCCTTTCTTTTTCCCCTTCCGGTGTCGCCCTGACTAACCGGTTTTTCAAAAGTTGCCAGCGTTGCCAAAACTCGCTGACAACGATGTCACCAATCTATTTTCTGCCACCAGAAAATATGCCGTGACAACGGGGTATGTTGTAAAAAGACAAATATTTAAACTAACAAACATCGTTTTCAAGTATTAAAAATTTTCTGAAACGTGTTTCTATCTAGTACATAGATCGTGAAATCTCTACATACAATATAAAAAATAGAAAAAATAATTTAAACACAGGCTTTTAATGCACTAAAAAGCCATAAATAATTTTTTCACGGAGTTTATAGCTTGCAGTCAAAAGATGTAACATCAAATTGACAAAAAGCGTGGGTCGCTTGAGCGCTTATCAAATATTTTATCCATTAGAGTCTAATGAAGTATAAAGCAGAAGTTAACTTCATGTAGAATCAGCGCCCAAGGCTTTTTGTCAATTTGATGTTAAATTTTTTGACTGCAAGCTATAAACTCCGTAAAAATTATTTCTGGAATTTCAGTGCATTAAAAGCCTGTGTTTAAAATACTTTTTTATATTTTTTATTTTCTTTTTTTTTTAATTTTTTTTTTTGGTACATTTAAAGTCAAATGTAATCGATCAGCTAATGACATTATCAGTTTGCGGTAAACGAGTCCAGAGCACAGGAGGCGGATTTCATTATTCAGTATTTTACACATGAAGTTAATATTTTTTGTTTTAATTTTTTTTTTTAATTTTGAAAAGAGTTGTAAATTACATTTTAAAAAATATAGTTTTCAGTTGCGTGTATGTCTGTGCACGCGCGTGCGATAGTCTGTGTGTGGAGGGGTGAGGGAGGAGAAGTTTTAATAATTCTCTCAAGAAAGACAATCTTGAAGGAAAGAATACACCTAGATTATTTGCAGTTATCGCCTATTTAACTGATGAAACAAAAAAAAATTTAAAAAATTAATAGTAATTTAAATGTTATTCGTTTTATTATTTTTACGACTGATTATTGTATTGTCATTGGGAATACACAACTATGCCACGTTTCAGAGATATTGCTCATAAGGAAGTGATCGAAAAATCGGTAGCAAGATTTGAAGGTGACATACGTTGCAAGTTAAAGAAAAGCCCGTAAAAAACTGAAATAGAGAACGAGTCAAGATCTTAAAAAGTTGCGATTCTTAAGAAAATATTTAGTTAGTTGTGTGAAAGATACAGCTAAAATAAAAGCAATGTTTACTATAAATATTAGACAAACATAAAGGTATGTTTTCAGGCACTCGTAAGAAATAAAGAAGTAGTACACTAGATAACAGAAAAACAACAGACGTGAATGGCTTACCCAGGACTCGAACCCAGGACCTTCAGTGCGACAACCACAGCTTCAGCAAACGTAGTCCAACTCATCCATGTCTTCGTAATCCATTTCATTTTTGTCTCCAGTTCTCTTCTCTGTGTATTTTGTTTAGCTCCCCTACCTCTCTCTTACCCTGTGGATTTCAGAACACAGACTACCTCGTAATGATATCAACATGCTTCCTCAGTGTGTGTCGGTCACGGATTGCATCCCCTTAGCTCTGCAGTAGTGGTCCACCAGTGGCCAACACTCAAGAGTATCTAATGTGGGTCTTTAAAGGTATCTACCTTCGCACAAGATTACTCTTGGCAGAGTTGTAGATGAAAGGATAATGATGCTTCTATCTCAAGGGAGTTTCACAAGATGTTTTCAGAAGTCAAGAACAGTGCTGCATAGGGCAGAGCACTATTAACGTACAAGGGGATTGACGTAAGTCTTGGGCCTGACCATGAAGGAGTCACAGGAGGAAGATGAAACTTAGCACATTTAAAGTTCATTATATTTGCACTGAATGTGCAAAGTACGCTTTTGTTTCTTCAATGGGTTTTCCTGCTACGGTGCACGGCGCAATGTACCCTATTGACCGGATCTGCTGCTCCAAAGATTTGACAAAACAATGGAAAAGGATTCCAGAGATGTGATAAAATTTCTGATGTTTCATGGAAAAACACCTACAGAAATACACAGAGAGATGGAACTAGTGTTTCGTGATTCTTGTCCTTTATATACTTCGGTAAAAAGAAAACTGGTGTCAACAGTTTAAGTGCGGCCGCTCAAATGTTGCTGATCTGCCAAGATCTGGTAGACCAGCCTCAGAGTGCAACGATGAAAATGCAACAAGAGTGAAGAAAATCATTGACCAGGATCGAAAAATGACAATTGTGGAGATAGCTAGTAGAGTAAAACTAAATGAAAGAACAGTTTATATAATTTTACACAACAGACTGAACATGAGAAAAGTGTGTGCACTCTTGGTTCCGCGACTGTTGACACGTGAACAGAAGCAAACGAGGGTAAATTGCTGTCAACAGTTGCTCAAAAAGTGTCAGTGAAAACATTTTTTGGAGACCATGGTGACAGTAGATGAGACTTGGGTACACCATTATGACCCCGAATCCAAAATTGCCAGCATGCAATGGAAAACCCCGGGCTCCCCAACACCTGTCAAGCCGAGGGCGCAGAAATCTGCAGGAAAAGTGATGCTAACTGTTTTTTGGGACGGCAAAGGTGTCCTTTTGAAAGATTATCTGCCTCGTGGCAACACAGTTAATGGACAGTACTATGCAGATCTTCTCAGAAAATTAAGAAAGGTTGTGACCAGGAAACGAGGGATAGCGCGCACTCAAAATCTTCCTTTGCTTCAAGACAACGCGCCCTCTCACAAAGCACGGCTTTTGCAGCTAGCAGCCAACGATTTGAATATTGAAATTCTTCCACACCCACCATATTCTCAAGATTTGGCTCAATCAGACTTTTTTCTATTCCCAAATCTTAAAAAACAGCTAAAAGGAAATCATTTTGACAGCGATGAAGAGGTTATACTGGCATGTGATGACTGGTTTAGTTTGAAAAATAGGGTGTTCTTCTCCCAAGGTCTTTTCAAGGTCAAGCAGATATGGCAGAAGTGTGTCAATTCAGACGGTGGCTATATTGAAAAGGAATAAACATTATACAAAATTTCAGCTCTCTGTGATATGTCCTTCATGGTCAGGCCCAAGACTTATGTCAATCCCCTTGTATATCTCATCCGTCGCTTTTTGTGTCACATTAAGTAATGGTTTTAGCCCGTTCAAGACCACAGCTGGTGTGATCCAGCGTAATTCTTTTTCTAAGGATTTTCCCTATAGATGTAAATATAAATGTAGATGTAAATATATTAAAGAGTCTTGCTCAAACGGTTGCTTTCATACCTATAATAACTTAATCAACAATGATTGTTTTGTTTTAAAACAACATGTAACAAATTTAATAACACTGGACAACTGTAAAATGTATCCGAGACAAACGTAGCTATTGTTAACTAATTTGGACATGCTGATCACGAATATGAACTTAAAAATCGCAAATTAGGTCTAGTTTTCAAAATCCGGGGGGGGGGGGGGGGGGGGGGGGGGGGGGGAGGGGGGGGGGGGGGGGGGGGGGGGGGGGGGTTGGGGGGGGGGGGGGGGGGGGTGGGGGGGGGGGCGGGGGGGGGGGGGGGGGGCGGGGGGGGGGGGCCGCGGGGGGGGGTGGTGTGTTTCAGTAGGCTCACTTCACCTTCCCGACGCGAATGACCCAGTCCATCTCTTTTCTATAGCCCTGGCGCGTGATTCCCCACAAGACGGATAGCCTTGAGCGCCAATTGATGACGCAATCATTGCAACTACATTTCCTCCTTTTCATCATTTGTGTTGTGGATTCTGTGAGTGCAGGCGTGTCATTCAAGATGCCTCGTGAATGTGTGAACAGTGCGGATTACTTTTGCTATATTTGCCGACAAATAACTTCGCTATCACGAAGGTGACCCATTACACCAATGATAAAGAAAGCTTACATCCTTTATTTTGGTTGTCAGATCGGTGACCAGGACCGGTATTGGGCCCCACATATATGTTCTCAATCATGTGCAACGAATCTGCGCTGCTGTTTGAACCGAAAATGACGATCGATGCGTTTTGCAGTTCCAATGGTGTGGAGGGAACCGACAAACCATCTTAATGATTGTTACTTTTGCATGACTCCTGCAATTGGACATGGTATTTCTAAGAAGAAAAAGCGGCCTGCGACCTATCCAAATATTCCCTCTGCTATGCGGCCAGTGCCTCACGGGGAAGGACTTCATGTTCCGGACCCACAAGAATCTTATACTCTGGATGATGAAGAAGATAATAAGGCCAGTGAACATCCGTCACCTGTGACAGCATCTACATCAAAAGATCCTGATTTCGTGCCTATTGAAGAGTCTGCACAGCCATTTAAAATTACCCAGAGTGAATTGAATAATCTAGTGAGAGATTCTGGAATTGCCAAAACATAAAGCAGAGCTGTTGGGGTCCAGACTGCAGCAATGGAATCTTCTAGAAGAGAATGTGCATGTGTCCGTGTTACGTGTTCGGTAAAAAGATCTGCTTCCATATTTCAAAATGACAGATAACCTCATTGGTTGCGTTGATATAGTGAGTCTGATGGCAGCACTACACATCAACTACAAAGAAGACGATTGGAGGATGTTTATTAATTCGTCCAAGTTGAGCTTAAAAGCTGTGCTGCTCCATAATGGTAACGTTTTACCATCTGTTCCACTCGGGTATGCAGTCCACATGAAAGAAACGTACAACATGAAACAACTGTTACACACCATCAACTATGACAAGTATAAGTGGCAGATTTGTGGTGACCTGAAGGTCAGTGCCATCTTGATGGGGTTACAGTAGGGTTACACAAAGTTTTGCTGTTTCCCCTGTCTGTGGTACAGCCGTGCCAGGACTTCCCACTACAAGAAAAAGGATTGGCCCCAAAGACAATCACTTGAACCGGGTAAAAAGAATGTACTTAACGAACCACTTGTAGAATCCAACAAGATCTTGCTCCCTCCTCTCCACATCAAACTTGGACTAATTAAGAATTTTGTAAAGGCCATGGATCGAAATGAGGCACGATTTTTATACCTTCGTGATAAATTTCCAAGACTTAGTGAGGCCACATCAAGGAAGGTGTATTTGTCGGTCCACAGATACGTCAGCTTTTCCGCGATCAGCGTTTTGATGATATCCTCACAGAAGATGAAAAGTTAGCTTGGAATGCTTTCCAGCAAATGGCCATAAACTTTCTCGGAAACAATAAGGCTGAAAATTACCAGGAGCTTGTAGAAACCCTCTTGCAGCGCTACGAGAGACTAGGGTGCAACATGTCTTTGAAATTACATTTTTTACACTCTCATCTGGATTTCTTCCCTGCTAACTGCGGTGCTGTCAGTGACGAGCATGGGGAACGATTTTATCAAGACATTACTACCCATGAAAAAAGGTATCAAGGGAAATGGAAAAATGGTATCAAGGGAAACTCATGGAACGTTTGCAGCAATAGCAAGTATTATAGGGTGGCCATTAATAAGCTAATAAAATCACATTGATTTCGTGCCTACTTATATTTTTCTGTTGATAAAATTTTCTACAACACAGTTGGGCTACGTTTTAAAAATGCATAGAAATCAAAGCATAAAAGCTCCTTGAAATTGTACTGCACAAGTAGAGTGCTTTTAATGGAATCTACACTCAACATGTTCTTTTCTTTTGTCCATAGACATAAGTGAAAAAAGTCTGTCAACATTGGCGTTGTGCCCAGGAATTGCACAATTAAATTGTGCAAGTCTTAAGAATTCTGAATGCAGTTCAACATTTCTCGATTTTTCAAAATATTTCGTCAATTTCTGATGAGCCAGTAGCTGACTGAATTCTTCGTGACTGTTATGACTTTCCACACACTTTTATAAATTGTTCAGTTTTTCGAAGCATTGTGTGTCATCAATGTGAATGCCTTTATCATTTGCATATTGCAATGAGGCTTCCACATTTTCCACACAGGTACTTCATGCAAGGTCATCCAGTAAAAAATTGCAAAATCTTCTAATGGCTTTGTCCATTTGTCTACATATTCAATAAAACTGGAATAAAGGAGCTTCACATCTTTATGAAAACTGTCACACAAATGATCAAGCCCCACTCTATGTTTCTGTGCAATTTGTGACTTAGCTTTAAGAGGCACAAATTCTTGACCTATACGTTCAGTAAGAATGTCTTTCACTTCTGTTTAAACTGTTGCAAACCTCAACAATTGAGTTGCTTTCTTTTCAATCTGTTCAATATGGCACTGAAAAACACTCATAAGTGAATGGACCAATCAGAGATACATTTCTGCCAAGTTTTATTCAAAAAACATTTTGATGACTGTAGTTGGGTTGTCTTGTGACTGAAAAAAAGCCTTCAGTACCGGAAACATCTGGATCATTCTTGCAACACATGGAAATAATGACAGCCTTCTTGTTCTGCCATGATTTAGGAGTTGTCTGTATTCTATGTCCACAAAATCATAAAATTCCTTCAACTCCTCTGTTCGAACTGTATGAATATGAAAATATTGGTCAACCTTATTAAGAATATTTTTCATATCAATGTCAAGTTTTTCAACAGCATTGTGAATTCAGTTGTTCATAACATGTGCTGGACAGCCTACACCAAATAAATTTTTCGTCTGTAACACAGTCTTTAATTTTGCAAACACATTGTTACCCTCTGCATTTCGCCCAATTCCACCAAACATTGTGTTACAGTTATCCCCAGTAAATGCAACACACTTCTCCAAGAGGTCATATTTTATCACGGTGTCTGTTACATATTTTGAAATTGTTTCTGCTGTCTCATTTTTTGTATTCTTCAACTCAATTAACTTAGACTGTAGACCATCAACTTTCCAGTAAAAATACTGAATGATTACACTGGTATACACACATTTTGGTGCCTTAAATTGTATAGCTGTTCTTGGATAATTTTGGGTTGCTGATTCCAAAAGTGTAATTAGATTTTTTCTATCAGCTCTAGTTTTTGAGATAACTAAGAATGACAATATTAGTAGGGCACTTGTCATATACAATCCTAGAGTTAGGTGCTATCAGTAGCATTTTGACTTTAGTCTGCATTCATATTATATGTAATTACTGTGCATATATTACCAAAAATGTAATAAAACCTTATCACTAGCACTTGTTTAGTCAACACGCAAAAAGGATCTTTTCGAGGACTTCCTGGAATGTGATATGCCCGGACAGTCACGCTTAAGGGTCCAACAGTAATCTGCCATCATGTGGGCATCCCAAAGTCCCTGGTATCTCTCTTTCATTGTTTTTATATCTTGGTGAAATCTTTCACCTTGCTCCTCACTAAAGTCGCCAAGATTCTCCGGAAATAAATGTAAAGGGTTATGGAGGTAGTGCAATTTTATGCTCATGTTGCATCCAAGTTCACAAAAACTCGACAGCATGTTTCCAACTAATTCAGAATAATTGTCTACTTTAAAGTTACCCAGAAAGTTTTGCACAACTAAAACAAATGATGACCAGGCTGTGGACTCTGTTTTGTTCATGGAATCAATAAAATTTGGATCGTTTATTAACTTTCTAATTTAAGGTCCATCAAAAATTCCAGCTTTAAGTTTGTCTGTGCTCAATTCTGGAAACTTTCTGCATAAGTAATTAAAACAGGTACCATCTTTGTTCAGTGCCTTAACAAACTGCTTCATCAAGCCAAGCTTTATATGTAATGGTGGCAGTAGAACTCTTTTTCGATCAATGAGAGGCTTATTGACAATATTATTTTCTCCAACTTTAAATTCATCCCTCAACGGAAACTGTTTCTTTGTCCAGTGCATATCTTTTGCCCTGCTATCCCACAAACATATAAAGCATGGATATTTGGTGAATCCCATTTGCTGGCCAGCAAGAAGTTCATCATTTTAAGATCTACACAAACCATCCAGTTATGTTCTAAATACTTCAATTTTTCCAGAACTGTGCTTATTGTAGCATACTCCTCCTTCATTGTAGTAGAATGAGCAATTAGAATTGAGCCATATTTGTTACCATTGTGTAAGAGAACACCCTTCAAACATCTTTTACAGCTGTCAATGAAAAGTCGCCACTCATCTGGTGTATAACTTACACCCATTTTGTTAACAAGACCTCCTACATTAGTACAAAACACAAGGTTGTTTTCTTTACAAAAGAATGAAATAAAACCTTGCTCTCTGCTGCGATAAAATGTAACCTTTGTTTCAGCAGTCAGTAATTTTTTTCTTTCAATCTTGAAGCCAAAAGTTCTGAAGATTCCTTGGAGATATATAGATCTCGGATTAGATCATTTAGTTCAAGCTGGTCGAAGCGTTGAGCAAGTGAAAAATCATCTTCGAAATCACTATCACTGTTACTTGTCGTTCCATTTGCCACTGCTGTCTCATCTTCTACCAGGGAATCCGAAATCTGACTGAAAGTTGGAATTGGTATGTCATCTTTGTGTGGAACAGGTCGCCTAGCAGAATCTAAATCTGGATATTTCCACTTTTTGTGATTTTTTCCATTAATTCCCTTAATATTCACAACACAGAAATAACAGTCATCATAGTGGTTCTTGGGCTCTCTCCAAACTATTGGAATTCCAAATTTTAAACATTTTCTTTTCCCACAAGTCCACTTTCGCAGGTGTTCAACACATGTTTTGCAAACAATATGAGGAGCCCAAGACTTGTCCTGGTCACCTAGTTTTACTTTAAAGTAAGCAAAGTATGCCGTTTTCACAAAAATAGTAATATGCTTCCAATTTTCTTCTTTGAAAGTGTACTCTCCACAAATATAACAAAATAAATGCGGTGACAGAAAACATGCTCTTCTTGAAGATGATGCCATTCTCTGTTAGATGTGTAATAAAATAAGTAGCATACTAACATGCATGCAGTGGCTTAAAATCTAAAAAAGGTAATTCTGGGAAGATTCTTGGAAAACTGAAACTGAGAGTAAACAAGCAGTTTTCTTTTGTAAAGGACTAGACAGCAATAGTTTTTTTTTACATAGCCTTATATAGAAAATATTGTAATAATACAGGGTGACCAAAAAAAACGGGCCCGCGCGGGCCGGTTTTTTTTTTTTTTTGGGGTCACCCTGTATTAATGAAATACAAAAATGTCTGTATCTCAAAAACTAAAGCTGCTACAGACAAGTAAATGTGATATTTGGATTGAGCAGGCCTCATTTATGTACAACCAAGAGTAAAATGTTTGGCACCAAAAAAAATTTTTTTTTGTAGGGCTATGTTATTGGAAATATTTTGACAGAGCCGTGATTGCTTCCATCAGTGGAAACTCCATAGTATGGAATGCTGCTTTCCTTCAGTGCTTCCAAAGCTGCTTCAGTAGAATGCTGTGCAATCACAGAAATGATAATAGCAGCTGTTTTTGTTTTGGCACATGAGAATTTGCTGGCAATTTCTGAATCATGGAAAGCATTCTTGAGTAACACTGAAGTACAATCCATTGATCTGAAAGAGTTTTGATGTTTTACAGTATGAAAAGCAAAAGCACCCTCGGCCGCGGCAACTTCAAACCTTTCTTCGCTTATTTCTGTAGTAAAAAATGTCAGTTTTGATTGCAAACCGAAGTTATAATTGACTAAATCCAGCCCCAAGTTCTTATTCATGCTGTTTTGTCTGTTATACTTTCCCCTAACAAATGCCAATAAACATAAACAGCGTTTAACCTGGATTAAAATATGATAGTAATTTATGATAACCTATCGAACAACATGACAACTTACGGTAGTGTTGTTGACAATTTGCGCGATCCGTCGATTTTGCGGAGATAACAATTCTTAATTCTGGCAGAATTTCTGTACTCAGAAATCGGATTCCATTAAAGACTTTTCAAAATGGTGTCTTTCACGTGAGTAATTTAGCCAATCACATAAAAGCCGGATATTTCAACATAAAAAATAAATCCGGCCGGACACTCAGCTTAGGCGCAAAAAGCCGGGCAAATCCGGCCAAATCCGGACGTCTGGCCACCCTACATTATTATCATATGGTATGTATATTGTCGTAATTTTATAGAAAGGCCTAAGATATTTGATATTTATGGTCCCGTCCGAGCAGAGGTCATATAGCGAGAGCTATGTGAGAGGAAGGTGTGATAAATAGTTTTGTTTACGAGGAGAACTGGTGTAAGAGAAAATACGGTCTTGGATTGAGTAATTGCTCTAAATCCAGCCTATCTAGTACGACACACTTTAATGGAGACGCACTTTCTCACTTGATACTGATTCAAATTACACTACCCTCACGTACGCACACACAAACAATGTTGTGACATAAATACCTACATACGTAGAAAACAGATAAACTATGGGTCACATATAATGGCAGGGAGGTTTTGTCCAACACCAATAGCTTAAAGTTTATTAAGTTTATTATATCGTTAGAAAATAGATCACAACATCAATACATAGTTATCATTACATCAGTGAATTATAGTTACATAAGAGAAAGAAAATATACTCTCATAAACCCTCCCTCTGATATATGGAAAAATTAGGGAAGATCCCAACAGAGGTAATTTACCCAAAAATATCAGAACAATGATTGCTAATGGGAGTGGGGAGTAGTCAGGACGGATAAAGAATATGTCCTTAATTTAAACTATCCCGTGGGCCTTCAGACTTAGTGAGAGATAGATAAAAGAGAAGATGTTATATTAGTAGTAACTTAAGAAATAAATTTTTTCGTTCCGTTTCACTCTCTACATACATACAGTGAGCTCACTACAATCATGCTTAGCCCTCTGCCGACGCTGCATACATTCCATGGAATTAATCAAACACAATGTATTTAAGACTGTTATATGTCCGGTTGTTTGTCCAGTTCAGCCCCAGAAAACTCCGTCTAGGCAACTGCTATTTTTCTCGGAGATTCGCTGGATTAGTGTGTTGATTATATATTGTTCCTGGGTATTCCTCTTCGTTCTGCAGGTATTTGGTTTGAGATAAGTTTCTTTATAGGTGGTTTCACTGTCCTGGAAATTTATAAGTTAATATATGTTTTCCAGCCGGAGTGGTCTAGCCTACTGTGGCTATGACGCTCTCTGTCGTAGTTAATGTGAAAATACAGCGGAATGTTACTCCCAGGCTGTTCTCGGAAGGAAATAGCCGGGTATGACCCGTGAATGCTCTCTGTAGAATTTGGTGATAGGAAAACTTTACTGTCATATGGGTTTGTTTAACGAAATTAGTGCTGTAAGTTCTGCCTCATCAGGCCAGGAAAATTTATATGTATAGGATGAAAAAATCTTCTGGCATTGTCCCATTCCAGTTTAACATTTAACACAAATTTTACGTAGCATTGTTCTGGTTGTTTAACCGCTCTCATGGGTGGAGAAGGCTGACCGCGAAGGGTCTTCAACATCTGATTTTTTGCCGACAATGTGTGTATGTTAGGAAAATATAATGGGGATGCCGTAAAACATCTAACTGTGCCTCTCTAAAATAAAACCGTTTGGATCGCAAAGGTTGATCACCTATATAAAAGAGAATATAGATAACAGGTAATCCTACTATAATTATATTCTAACACCCGCGTTTAGGTAAGACCTGTAAAATCACTCCGGTATTAAATTATTTATATTAAAAAGAGCTTCACGAGTGTCTAGCTAATAAATCGCTTTTAACACTAGCTATGAACAGTTAATTACTTAAGGTTTACACAAGATGAAATAGAAATAAATTGTTATTAAACAATTTCGATCGTCTAGCGTCGTATGTCGGCGTCTGTGGCCTAATGGATATGAACGTAGTTTCATCATCCAGATATACCAGGTTCGAAACCTGCTGCAGGCGGTTTGGTAGCAGATCGCTTTGTGTGGATTTTTAACAATGGTATAAGCGCCGCACCGTTCAGAAAGCAATGGCAAACTACTGAATGAAAAAAATTGCCTAGAAAAATCACAAACTGCCAATAAAAGCTGGGGTTGATTGCCACGTCCTGTAAAGGATAAGCAACTAACTTAACTTAGCGTGGTATAATTATTTTACGCATCTATTACTCAAGAAATAACAGGTAGTTACATTTTCGATTTACATCTGGAGAACTTTGCTATAGGTTTATTTAATAAGTTTAAATTAACACAGCAATCCAGTGAAATATAATGAACTTAACACGTTAAAACTGTTAAATGCTAACACTATTTTACCGCAAGTCAAGAAACTAAGAATATTTTTCCACGTTATTTGTATAGGGAATCCAATAAAATAAGATTCCAAATGCGCGCTAGACTATTCCACAACTCTTGATAGCAACTGACAACTTGAATTTTAGGATGTTTCGTTATATATTAAAGTTGTGGAAATCGTCAGCTCCATGTCAGATTTATTTCTCGTCTCTCCTGATTCTCGGAAACTTTTTGCGTTTGGGCCGCGAATCAAAGCTCTTTTTCACAACTTTTTTCCAACAGTCTCCTCCGTTCCTCTTCGTCCTGCAGAGATTTCGAACCCGCGTAGACTATTCGCGTTCACGTGTTAACCAGAGGTGTTAAAAACTCTGTTCACCCTTAGTGACTACAAAAGACGTTGATAACTGACCGCCTGCCGCCTCTGGCATGCCTCCTTGAAGGGAGGACAGTGAAAGATCCAAAGATAGCTTTATTGTAATAGCTCGAGAGAGAAGACAGTAGGCGTGGCTAAAATAAATAAGACAAAGGGCGAATGTCGTGGCTGCGAGCATGATAACTTATTGCATATTAATTAGCACGCGTGGGAATTCGACGTGGGACCCACGTTGGCGATTTGATTTCAATAAAATGTGAGGGCCCCCGGTGAGATTCAAGGGTAGCTTCTATTTTCATCTGTCACATATATGCAAATGTGTAAAACTTGTGTTATAGATATTTAAAAAACTAGAACTAATCTGGTGTTTTAACGGCCATTTTCATATTTGTCGTACTTTTAGATAGGTATTTAAGTCACCTTATCTTTTCATACTCCTCATGGACGATGTCATCAAGGCATGTAAGGAGAGAACAAGAAAGTATTCAGTGGGGTACTGGAAGATGAGACAGGTCTATATTTCGGAGTTGGCATTTGCTGATGATGTTGCCCTGATTGCTAAATCAGAGGCACATCTCCAATCCAACCTGCAAGTGACTGGAAGGAAGAGCTGGAGAAGAGAGCCTGCCATAAGCAGCTCTAAAACAAAATCCATGGTGATATCACGAGAAGAAAGAAAACATCAGATTAAGTTGGGAGAACAGGTCCAGGAGCAGGTCGACCACTTTAAATATCTCGGAGCTATTATAGACCGAAAGGGAGGCATCAAAGAAGAGTTGGCCACTCGAAAAGCAGCGGCTGGGAGACTTTTTCAGGCCATAAATCGTGGATTCCTCAGCAAGAAAGAGGTTGGTAAGAAAACGAAGATGGCTGTATACCGCTCCACCTATGTCCCAGTCTTGACATATGGATGCGAGTCGTGGGTAATGACTACAACCCACAAAAGCCAGATCCAAACCTCAGAAATGAGGTATCTGAGGAAAGTGGTTGAAGTAACAAGAAGAGACATGGTCCAGTGAGAAATAAGGTCATACGTAATAGGATTTTACGAAAGTTTAGGGTAGCAACCAGACGATCCGTCAAAGCCTGAAATCCCATCCGCTGCAGACCCAAATAGAACATCCCAATAAGATACTCTTGGCCATGTCTGCACCGAATTTGAAGATCGGCTACCACGTCCAAGCATGGGAAACAAAGAACCCAGGGATCCAGACCTCCACACGACCCAGAGTTCGCTGCGAGGACAACATTAGACAATCTTTGAAGGACCGAGTAACTAGAATGGAACCAGGCCAGGGTAAAGAAGACAGCTGATAGTAAAGAACTGAGCTCCTTATTAAACCTGCTAAACCTCATTAGAAGGGGACCGAAAAAGTAAGTAAGTACAATGATTATTAAGGTAGATTTGGTCCCGTCTGAATAGAACAGCAAAAGTGGTAACTCAGTGAGAAATAAGGTATACGAAATAGATTTTCACGAGTGAATAGTTTAGGGTAGAATCTGTCGCTGGAATGAGAAGATACTCTAGTCCAGCCTATCTTTACCACCGTAATTTGTTATCAGACAATACTACTCCTACCCGTACTAAATTTTATGAACGACGCTAGACAGTTGGCAGCGAACCCATTTTTTTATCACGATTGAAGTGAGAGAGAGAGGGAAGAGGGTGGTTTAAAGTGACAAAATAAAACCTAACTTGTAATTTGAATATTGAAACTAGTAACCCACTAGGTGCAGGAAGAGAAAAGGGGGCAAAAGAGAAACTTAGATAATGGCGGGTCTTGTAAAAATAAAAGGGATATATTGCAGGTAGTGCAAATGTTAATAAATAAACTACCCTAAAACAATTCCCTTATATAAGTTATCTTGCCTTAGAGAAACGTATTGTAGAAGGAATAAATAAAGAGAAAAATTTACAAAGATGAAAACGAAGATAAACAAGTAAATAAAACCATAATAGCTAGATAAAGGACAGTGGTCCGGTTACTAATCACTTTTCACATTTAAAACCGCACAAGTAATAACAGAGATATTGTAGAAATAAGAAATTGAGACAGGCAGACAGACACAATGAAAGACGGCTCAATTTTGAAAAAAGCTTCGGATGTTACATTTTCTAACGCATATTTGAAAAAGTCAAATTGGCTTGACTCGATTTGATTGGGTACTGCTAGTGTAGAGGGGAGAGATAAAACTAAAGTGTGGCCCAGCGTACGCTGCCATTTGAATAAATTTTGTGAACCTAGTAAGATTAAGAGCAGTAGCAGAGCCTTGTGTAACCCAATGCCTTTGCGTCTGGACGGCGGCTATCAATCCTTGTGCCCATTGATGGCCAGTTAATCTTTACTAGTGTGTGAGTTTTCATTGATTGCGGTAAGAAAAATGATATATTGGTATCTTTTCTTATATGTAGAGGCAAATCTAGATAAGGCGCCCACAAATTTTGTGTTGTGCGACATTGCCATTGGACAAGACTTACGACATCCAAGAAGCACATGCCTAAAGCAGTCTCAGAAAGAAGTGTAATTGGATTTGAATATTAACATAAAATAAAAACATTACGACAGTAAGTCAAAAGGCCACTGGCAGTCCTTTACATTGTCACGGTGTTCTAATGACACATGAACATCTACTTAGAATGCTTGGAAAAGAAAATATTTACAAGTTACAAGAAGAAGAGTGTAGGCTCCACCTGATTATATGGAAGAAAATAAATGTTTGAAGTGACAGTGGCGTTGTAGCCATATGGGGAGAAGAATGTAACCACTGGTAAAAGCTGTCATACAAAACTAGGGTGGATGATATGGGTTGTCGGAAAGAGCTGACTTCTTTTGTTGTTTGAATGTACTATTAATAATTTGTGGAATCATAGTAAAAATATGATGTAAAGAAGGAACCATAACCTTCTCTTTCAGGGTTATATTGTACTATTACCAACACCAGAACTCCTGGAGAGGCATAACCAGTGTGCGAGGTGGAAGCTGCGTAGTCTATTGCAAGCCCCCTGCCACATGTACTTCCAGGAAGTGCAAGATACTGATCATTTTGTTGAAGATCTACACGTCAGCACTGTCAACAGTATCCCAGTTAAGTTGACTGGCACATCGAGGACACATCCATAAACGATTCCACTTTAAAATTGAACATTGTAAAAAAGAGGGATGATGAGACACCTCAACCCTCCATCTAGTACCCAGTGTAGAATAAGTCAGTGGGGTACATACACTTTATTAGAGTTAGACTTAATATTTGTGAACAGAATGTCTACCTTATTTATGTAATTACTGTACATAAACACATTTCTTTGGTTCATTTGACAGTCCTGTTTCCAGAAAAATTAGGCTCAGGACAAAATTAAATTGTAATATATTATTACCAAAAATTTCAAACAAAGTCTTACTCACTTTGATATTATTGAGTTATACTTGGGTTTGAGGAATTAAAGCATCACTCTACTCACATTACCCTAGACATGTAGCCATATAAATACATCACAACTATATATATATATATATATATATATATATATATATATATATATATATATATATATATATATATATATAAATAAAATATTGCACAGTGTGAGATCTGAGAGAGGTAGCGATAGGTCCCCTGAGAACACATCATCATCATCTTCAACTATTAGACTCAGGGTCTTACATAGCTTGACCTAACACTGTTGACACACATATATCTAGCTATATTCTTTTCTATAACATCTATAACTTCTCAGGCATTACATCACCACAATTATACAAACAGAAATATTCACTGCTCCTACTCACACTCTGTCAATCTGTGGCCACATTCAATCTCGTTTACCTACTAGTTGGTTAACAAAACTTGAACATAATCATCGGTGTACATGGAACACAATCCAGTGTTGTGCTTCGCCGAAATGAGCCCCAGTTCCTCCATAAATAATTAATCCTCCTAAGGGGGAACGCCTACTTTTGTGGTGATTATTGGATATGATTATGCCACGTCAGATAGTTCAGGTAGCAAAATAATTACCAAGATCTAGTGTTCACAGTGGACAGTAGTTAGTACTTCCAATAGTTAAAGAAATGTCTGGTGGGTAAATCTTTCTGGATAAATCCACTTGATAACACAATGGTCAATAGTGGGGAACAATGTTATGTATAAATCATTTGATAAAATTGAACGTTAATTCGGGGTATTGTGCATCCCCCAGTTATAATTAATTCCTAATGTTTATAAGTTTGGACTCTCTGGATGAAGCAAGAGGACCGCACAGGTCAAAATCGAAAACCCGATAAATATCAAGAATTGTTACTGGTGCTATTCAGGCCGCTGGCAGGCTGGTTTGTGATCAGTACTAAATTTAGGAGAAAACAAAACATTAAATCATAATATCCTATCCTATCACGCGCAAGGTAAGATATCTTATCAATTCCGTCATTTAATTAAATTAAATACATGTGTCTTAGCCTATCCTATCACGCTTCACTCAACTGGGACGGATTGGGTTTAATCAGTGTTAATTTAATTACGACTACTTTACAAATATCGCATGTCACTTTTTAAAAAAACAAGTTGACAGGCGGATCGCTCTCGTGAAAATTCAGCTAAACGAATCATAACTCGCTGACTGTTATCTGGCCATTCGCGGACTAGCTAATAGGTCTGTTTGTAAATACTCATCAGCTCCGGTAAGACCATGAGAAACAGAATAGGCGTGGCTATAAATTACGAATCAGATAAACATGAATTGTATGGGTTTCGCTTTCGCAAAATGTAAATACTAATGAGGAAACAAAGGTGGCAGGGTTCATGTAGATAAATTTACATTATATGTCACAGTTCGTACGGGATTGAAGATATGAAACCCTTTCATGTCTAATTTATGAAAATAGAGCTACTGTTATCTGCAGCTTCCAGGTAATTGTTTCCTTCAATCTCATCCCGCTCCTCCTCCTTCGACTCATAAAGTCTGCTCCCATACTCTGGTTTCCTTGTATGTATTGAACCTTAAACGAATATACGCTTAACAGCAAAATCCAACGCATAATCTTTGCGTTGAATTCTTAATTGGCCCCAAGAAACGCCAGTGGAGCATGGTCTGTCTGCCCTGTGAACGACACTCCATACAGATATTCATGGTGCCTTTTTATCCCGTGTACAAGTTTTAAACATTCCCTCTCCACTGTCGAATAGTTCCTCTCTGCTGCGTTCAGTTTGCGACTGCCATATGCGACAGGAAATAACAAATTCGGATTCTTGTCATCTACTTGAAGTAGTGTTGACCCGATTCCCTGAACCGTGGCATCGACCCGCAATTTAAAAGGTCTCTTAAGGTCAGGTAACCTTAAAATTGGGTATTTGGACAGCTGCTCCTTGAGAGTGACGTAAGATTTTTCGCACTCTGGATTCCAAATAACTTTGTCAGGTTGCCCCTTCTTTGTGAGGTCAGTAAAGGGTGAGGTTAGGCCATTGACATTTTTAATGAATGTCTGGTAATATGCACACAGTGATAGAAAAGAACGGGTGTCTTTCTTCCTTATTGGCCTCTTTGCTGCACGTATCTTTTCAACGTTCTTGGCGACTGGCCACATACAGCCCTGGGAAATGGTATGCCCCAGGAATTCAACCTTTTCAAATTCGATTAGACATTTGCTAGGCCTGGCTGTCAGGCCAGTTTCCTGTAGTCTCCCGAGAAGCATAGCGACCGCAGCAATATATTCGTCGTAGTTTTCCGTTGCTATTAATATGTCATCCATAAAATTGTGGATATGGAGACTTTGCAAGAGGTCTAAAAGCTTTCTCATCATTCTGGTGAAGACTCCTGGTGCGTTGTGCAACCCGAAAGGCATCACGTTGAAAGTATAGTGTCCTTCACTGGTGCTAAAAGCTAGCAGAGGTTTAATTTCCTCCTTGACTGGTATTTGATAATAGCCTTTACTCAGGTCAATCTTGGAGAAAATTATTGCCTCGCTAAGCTTGGTGAACAGCTCAGAAGCGGTCTGGAGAGATTTCGGCTGGAATTCCGTTACAGTGTTAAGTAAACGGTAATCGATGCACAGCCGAACTTCTTTATTTGGGCTTCTGTAACAGCACTACGCTCGAGCTATAAGGTGATTTAGACTAGCTAATAATCCCAGCTTGCAGCAATTTGTCTATCTGTCCACGTAGAGTATCAGCTTTAGCATATGGAATAGGGTAAAATCATGTTCGCTCAGATGTCTCGTTTTTCAGTTTCATATCGAACTCTGCGAGATGTGTTCGACCAGGTATGTCCGTTAAAACTGCTGTATACTGTTTCCGTAGCGCCCTCGTTTCTGTCTGTTGCGCGTTTGAAAGAGAATCGCCGAATTTAACATCGTTAATAGATTCCATTTGTTGCAGTGGATATTCCATGCAACTATCGTCATCTTCCTCATCTTCTGTTGCTATGGCGACCGCCAGGAGATGTTCGGGAGAAGGCGCCGGTCTTTCCAAATATTTCTTTAACAGATTTATATGGTAGACCTTTTCCTTTCCTTTAATAGAGATCTTGCAGTTTGTTCTCGAGAGGTTTTTTGGGACGGTAAATGGCCCTTGCCATCCGATACGTAGTTTGTTGTTCCCGGTTGGGAGTAGTAACAAAACCTTCTCTCCAGGTTGCAATTCTGTCTCTTTCGCGGCTTTATTGTATCGTTTAGCGTGCTTTGCGCGTGATCGCCTAAGGTTGGTCGTTGCTAGATCCCATCCTAATTGTAAACTTTCTTTCGTTCCTATACATATTTACTTGCTGAGACGACTGTCTCATCAGGCTTCTGGTCTGTCAGTGACCGGAGTAAGGCTTCGAGCGACCCCTTAATAGGTCTGCCGAATAAGAGTGTAGCAGGTGGTAAACCTGTAGAGGACTGGGGGACTTCCCTGTAGGCGAATAAGGCTGCAGGGATAAAAAAGGTCCCAATCTTCAGGTTTCTCTTGTCCCAGCGTACGTAACATCATGATGAGGCTGCCGTTGACACGATCTAGTAAACCACTTCCGGCCGGATTATAGGGCTGGTGTAGATGTGTTGGTTCCTCAAGATCTTAAAGATCTCCTCCATTAACAGGCTACGGTATTTGGGATCCGTTATTCGTCAAAACTTGTTGAGGGAATCCCAACTGTGTAATAATCTGCACTAAGGCTTCTGCGACATGCTTGGAATCCGTGTATGTTAGCGGTATAGCTTCTGCCCACATAGTGCATGTGTCGACTAAGGTCAGGATAAAAGTGCTCCTTCTTTTAGTCCTTTCTAGGGGACCTACAATATCGACAGCAACCCGTTCAAATGGAGTCCCCACTATTAGCATTTCACCCATGGGAACGGGGGGTGTCCAATGCTTGGGTGACACACGTTGGCACTTGGCGCATGATTTCACGTATCTGATAATATCAGCGTTCATTCCCGGCCACCAATAGTCAGTCGATATTCGCTGCATAGTAGCGTTTTGTCCCATATGTCCGGTAAGATTTGGTCTCTGTACTGCGTCGGTACTAGGAGCTGATTATGCCCTTCTTCAGGGTTGCCCGTTCTACGATACAATACGCCATCCTTAGAAAAGATGTCTCCGTTGTTTCTGGGGTCCTTGGCCATGGGCAGTTTCCTAAAGCAGGGCTCCAAGGTAGGGTTATTTTGTTGAGCCTCTTTTAGTTCCGTTGGTAACATATTAGGCGCAGGCTCCCGTTCCTTCTTGGTTTGTCCTCTTGTGGTTACTGCTGCCACAATCGGCTCTTTCGTTCTCCCAATAAACACATATTTACATCCAAGAATGACTGGGTAGATCGGATCATCCATTATAGCCGCTTTGATAACACATGTGACAAAATCAGAGTGTATCTCCACCAGTGCGATGGGAAGCGTCATGGGTGCATCTCCTTGAAAACTCCACTTAATTTGACGGTTTCTTCTGTCTCTTGACCAGGTTTGACGAAATACCTTGCGACAATACAATCAAAAGATAACCCTGTGTCAAAAAGACAATATAATGAAGTCCCGTTCAAAATAACAGTTTCTCGCGTTGACGGCCTCTCACCCTCAGGTTGAGAATCACTGACACGAATTCTCCGTTGCGAGGCTGTTTGCAAGCAACCGATTCGATTTGTCCCGGTGTGCTTGGCCTCATCGGATGTCCCTTGTGCAAGGGTCTTTCACTTGTCTTGACCTTTCTGGCTGTGGTGCCATGTAGTCCGGTTGGGTTGATCAAAATTGTTGAAGTCTCGTTCAAAATAACAGTTCCTCTCGTTGAGGGCCTCTCACCCTCAGGTTGAGAATATCTGACACTAATTCTCCGTTGCGAGGCTGTTTGCAAGCAACCGATTCGATTTGTCCCGGTGTGCTTGCCCTCATCAGATGTTCCGTATACAGGGGTCTTTCCCTTGTCTTGACCTTTCTGGCTGCGATGCCATGTAGGCCGGTTGGGTTGATCAGAATTGTTGTTGGTGGGGTACCGGTTTTTAAAGAATTTCGATTTTTCACGAGGAGGATTCTGTGGCCCAGTTTCTCGTTGGTTTAGGTGCTGGGAAGAATGGGGAGACTGCTCTAGATTATTTTTTCCGAGAAGGCTCATCTGTAGGTTTGCGTTTTGAGCTTGGGATCTCGGCTAACGCATTTGTATCACGCTTAGACTTACTGAGATTATCATCGAGCTTCACCGCGCCTTGTTCAGCCAGAAATCTACGGGTGTCACTTGTCAAAGTGCTTTTTATTTGTTCGGTTAGAACAAATTCTTGCAACCTTTCAAAAGTGCAAGGGAGCTCTGTCAGCTCCAGGCACTTCGTCAAATATCCCTTCAGGCGAGAAGAGAACTGCTGAAATGTCTCAGTTCCTTCTTTTCTGCTGTTTCTGAACAGGTGCAGAAATTTGCGAGCGTTTATTTCGAAACGGTCAAGTAAAGCTTTCTTCAACATATCGTAGTGGTCTTGATGGCTGCTTCCTAGTTTAACTACACATCATATGCATTACCTTTCAAAGCATGAGAAAGCTTCAAACACCATCGCAAACTTTTCAAACCATACAGTGTCGCCATTCTCCTAAATTTCTCTAGTCAATTTTCTCATTGGGGCTTGGGAACGATTTCAGGGCAAATGACATAGCTGTTAGTTGAGGAGATTGAGTGCTTGAAAGATCAGTTAACTGTGACTGAGGTGGAGACTCTCCGTTGCTGGAGGTAGACGCAGCACCACGACTTTGGACCTCTGGGGCCTTAAGCGCCAGTTCGTGCTGTCTCTCCTTCTCTCTTTCGATGTCTCTGCGAATTTCCATTTCCGCCTCAAGTTTCTTCTGCTCCCTAGCTTCATCTGCCTTCTCCTTCTCTCTAGAAGCTGCTTCTTTCTTCTCCGCGTCATATTTTTTTAGTTCTTCGTTGACAAACGCTTTCGCTTCTTCTCCTTTTAATCCTGTCTCCCTTGCTTCCTCTCTTGGCATTGTTCTAAGTTGTGCACGCTCAGCCATGGCAAATAACTGACTGCGACTCACTCGAGGAAGAAAGAAGAAAAGAAAAAGAAAAACATAGTCTATCCTTAACCAATTACGAGAATACCAAAAATCATTTTTTACCGGTTTATTTAACTGTGATACATCCTCCCGTTGTCAGTTATATAATCTATCGTTGCTGTTGCCTGGCCAAAGCTCCTAACACAGACGACTTAAACCATAAAAATGGTAGATCAAACTAACAACTGAAAAACTACTGTTACTACGGTGGAGAGAAAAAAAATTTCTTAAAAATTAAGGAGAAAAAAAGAATTTCCTTATTTTATAAATCCACCGAAACGCGCCCACACCTGAAGTCAGTTAAGATTTAGGGGAAACTATTAACTTGACAATAGCCAGAATGCACTCCCTTTGCTTAGCTCACAATCTACTGCTTCAAAAAACCTGGTGTTTGCCAGACAATCACGCGCTACCAGCGGCCTTGTATTACAAAATTTTTACAATAACATATCTGCGACAAAGATCAATCTCGAAATCTAACTGTACGTAACTCTAAAATGCTGTGGAAAGAACACATTTCTAATATGTGTGGTCAGCAACCCAATTAGCAAAACGTTAGTCTAGGGGATAATTATTAGTTAATTCCTTAATTCACGAGACAACCACACCATGCTCTATCTTGACTAAAATTAAGATTTAATAACAGACTTTAGTCATTTATCTTAGATCAAAATTAGGAAACAAAACTCAATCTGTCGTAACTAGAAAAAATCTCAGGACCTTGCACCCTTTCTGTGGTACTTGTTCCAGATCTAGATAAAATCCCGGACAAGCCCCCATTCTGTCGTACTTTTAGATAGGTATTTAAGATAGATTTGGTCCCGTCTGAATAGAACAGCAAAAGTGGTAACTCGGTGAGAAATAAGGTATAAGAAATAGATTTTCACGAATGAATAGTTTAAGGGTAGAATCTGTCACTGGAGTGAGAAGATACTCTAGTCCAGCCTATCTTTACGACCGTAATTTGTTATCAGACAATACTACTCTCCGTACACATTACATATACGTTTAACCACACAAACACACACACACAGTTATGCGACAACAAGACGTACAAACATGAAAAACTATAGTAAATGGAGTATGGGTACGGGCTGGGTTGACCAACACAAGTAATTAAGTTTTGTTAAGTTTATGATCATATAAACTGCTCACAACATCAAACATATATAAATCAATACAATCATAGGTTACAGAATTTGGAAAATAATTCCATAAGTGTCATCCCCTCTGTTGAGAAAAGAAGATCCCGCAAGAAGTTAATAACCCCAAAAAGTCAAAAGATTAACGCTAGAGTATAGAAAAAGACGATAAAGTAAAGAACAGAGTTCCTAATTAATCTATCTTGTAAAATAACAGTATTAGCGAACAAAAAAAGAAGTGGGTACAATAATTATACAAACAGAAATATTCACTCCTGTTACTCACACTCTGTCAATCTGAGGCCACATTCAATCTCGCTTACCTACTAGTTGATTAACAACATCTTGAACATAATCATCTGTGTACATGGAACAAAATCCAGTGCTGTGCTTCGCCGAAATGAGCCCCAGTTCCTCCACGAATAATTAATCCTCAGAAGAGGGGAAAGCTTACTTTGGTGGTGATTATTGGATATGATAATGTCACGTCAGATAGTTCATGTAGCAAAATAATTACCAAGATCTAGTGTTCACAGTGCACAGTAGTTAGTACTTCCAGTAGTTAAATGAAATGTCTGGTGGGTAAAACTTTCTGGTTAAATCCACTTGACAACACAATGGTCAATAGTCGGGAACAATGTTATGTATAGATATTTTGCCACAGCGGGCTGATAATATGGAATGTAAAATCCGGGTACTTGTATCCCCCAGTTATAATTAATTCCTAATGTTTATAAGTTTGGACTCTCTCTCTCTCTCTCTCTCTCTCTCTCTCTCTCTCTCTCTGTGTATGAAGCAAGAGGACCGCACATGTCTACATCGAAGACCCGATCAATATCAAGATATGTTACTGGTGGTATTTAGACCGCTGGCAGGTTGGTTTGTGATCAGTACTAAATTTAGGAGAAAACAAAACATTAAATTACAATATCAAAATCCTATCCTATCATGCGCAAGGTAAGATCTTTTATCCACTCCGTCATTTAATTAAATTAAAACACAAGTGTCTTAGCCTATCTTATCACGCTTCTCTCAACTGGGACGGATTAGGTTTAAGATATGCGCCTTTCCCCTCCCCTGCCGATAAAGCTCTCAGCGCACAATATCAGTGTTAATTTAATTATGACTACTTTACAAATATCGCTTGTCTTTACTAGCTACTTGTTTCGCCACATGATATTACACTAGTCACTTACACAATTACACGTAATGAATTAGAAGTAATTTTATATTCCGTCAAAAGTCAGTCGCCTAGTGTATTTATTAGTCAATTAAAACATCTCTTTCTGGGTGATAGCAATTGATTAAATGTTACACTACAGCTTGAAAAGTTAGCTATATGTTATTTAATACGCTAGTCAATTAACACAGAAAATCCCAGTGATCTATGATGAGAAACTTAACACATTTAATCACTTAAATGCTAATATATATTACCGCAAATCAGAAAAATGAAACAATCTCCACGAAATCTAATAATCCACTTCTTACAATGGCTCTAGAATGGCGAGCTAGATATTTCCAAAAATTCTGAAGAGACTAGATAAACTGACTTTGGGTGGACGGAGTATTTATACAAAAATATTGCTAATTTCCTAACGAGTGCAACAAATCACACTTTCGGCTTGGCGGAGAAATCAAAGGCGTTTTCTTCCGATGTAAAGGATTTCCTCCGTTCGCTCTGTTCGCCGGTGCCAATCGACAACAAAGGCTTCTGATATCAGCGATTGTCTCCCTGTATGTACAACATCGCAGGATTCGCTTCTCTCGTAAGAAACTTCAAAGAACCCTATTTCCCTATGCGCGCTTCCGTCTGTCAACAAAAAAAGTTGACAGGCGGATCGCTCGCGTGAAAATTCAGCTAAACGAATCATAACTCGCTGATTGTTACCTGGCCCTTCGCGGAATAGCTAATAGGTCTGTTTGTAAATACTCATCAGCTCCGGTAAGACCGGGAGAAACAAAATAGTCGTGTCTACAAATTATGAGTCAGACAAACACGAATTGTATGGGTTTCGCCTTCGCAAAACGTAAATACTAATGAGGAAACAAAGGTTGCAGGGTTCATGTAGATATATTTACGTTATATGTCACAATATTCAGCAGCTCATACAACATAAAGGTAACTTGGTTTAATCTCAGATACACACAAAAAGTGAAAATTTGTTGTCCAGTGTAATCAATTAGTTTTTAACAGGTTAAAATAACGATGGAATGATGGTCTATTTTATATGTCTTCACTGAGACAGGGGTTGAGGATTTATAAAAAATTGTATCCTTTTGCTGTTTCCTTCATAAGAACTTAGTTGGTCTATTTGAGTCCTGCAGCAGTGGTTTCGTCACTTCTTTTGTGATGAGGGCACTTCTTCCCACAACTCGTCCAATGTAGGCGGTTAGTTTTGAATACCTGTTTTTCACTCACAACTAGTGGCGTAGAAGTCATGTCCAACACGAAAATAAGAATCTTCAACTCAAATGTGAAGTCAGTCCTATTGTATGGCTCTGAGACATGGCGAGCAACAAAAGCATCACCTAAAAAGCTGCAGACTTTTATAAACGGGTGCTTGCGTAGAATAGAAGGACTGAAATGGTATGACAAAGTCACAAATGTGGAATTGATGACAAGAACCAGACAAGTGCTAGTGGAATAAGAACTGAGAAGAAGACGGTGGCGATGGATAGGACACACATTGAGGAAACCTGTTGATAGCACTACAAGGCAGTCCTTGTTCTGGAATCCACGGGGAAAGAGAGGCAGAGGTAGACCAAAAAACACATGGAGAAGAAACAGAGAAAACTGGAAAACACTTGAGGTGCACAAATGATCTGTTTGTTGAAGGCCTAAAAAATGACTGAAAGAACTGTTGTGTGGCTCTTAACACATTAACTACCGCAAGCCGATGGCACAGGAGCAAGCCACTCAGAGCGCCAATCTAATTTTGTTGAAGGAAACACTCCTATGCGAGATTTTAAGTTGAAAACAAAATTCCTTGCCACCGGAAAACAAATTCTCAAAGCATGGGTAGAACAGAAAATTAAAGGGTTTTGGGTTGACTGTAAAAACGTGGCAAAATATACAAAAACTCATCTCGTACTGAATAGGATAGAAACGTGTTGTGTGTGCACTCTTAGAGAACAATGAGAAAAATTGCAACAAAGGGCCGGCAACAACATTAGAGTTAAAATGTAATATAAAGCTATTTCATAAAAATGATTACTTTGTGTGTAGATTAAGAAGGATTGTAAATAATGAGCAACAACAAAAGTTATAGCTTTCATTATGTGGAATTGATGATAGGTACATGTGAAACAAGATATGATCCGGGCAGGTAACCAACATGGAACTGATGATAGATACATGTGAAACAAGACCGTGACCGAACCCCCAGGGCAAGAGAGGCAGAGGTAGACCAAGACGCACAAGGAGAAGAGAGCTGGAAACTTGAGATGATGGCACGTGACAGGACTTGGCATGTGTTTGTTGAAGGCCTGTGCTCCTTGGGGAGCGGAGGTTATGAATGAATGAATTGCTCTACGTTTCAACTATAATGTCTTCTTCCGCGACAGAAGAAATTAAAAACAGCAGAGAAAAGGCAGTAAGAACTAATCTCAGTGCACACAACAGCAAAACATGATAAGTGACCTGAACAGAAAGCACTTCTATCATTGCGTAAAACTCGAAACATTCTGTAAAGTAATGCTCTACGGAGGTGAATCATGGACAATCAGTAAAGAAGTAGATAAAGCACTAGAGGCCATACAGATGTGGTGTTTACGGAAGAATGTTAAAAATACCTCGTAGGGCTAAAAAAGAATAAGGATATCGTGAAAGAGACCAGTGCGCAAATTAATCTTTTTATTTATGTTAGAAGGAAGTAGTGTACTTTACTTCGGGCATGTTATGAGAAGAAGAACGCTGAAACATATCGTGACAACAGGAAAGATGGAAGGGAAAAGATGTAGAGAACGATAAAGAACGAACATACTAGACACTTTGACTACATGGCATGGGAAAAAGTCAACAACACAAGTAATAAGCAGTACTCGAGACACGACGTTGTGGAGAAACATAGTCGCCTAAAGGAATGGTACTCATGTAAAAATAGAAAAATAAATTCAATAAGAAATTCCACGGATACGCAATGAAAAACTCTAAGCGATGTTAAAAATGTGCAAGGCCTTACATAAGTTCGCATTAAACGTGTATGTACTATGCCAGTCGCTCTGGGTGCTCCCACATATATCTGCATCTTGTTCTTGCCTGTCTCCTGTATCATCCATCAGGTGTTGTTAGGTAAACTTCTATTTGTTTTACATCAGCGAATGCATTGTTAATATTATCTATTTACTGTTGTAGATACAAATGTTTTAATTTAAGAACACTTCGGTTTGTATTATCTTCCCTCTCAGTCATATCTGACTATAGGAGGGTACCCCCCGACACATGTTTCGGTGGCACGTGGTTGAGCACTTGAATATGGAGGTCAAGCCGTTACCCTTGTAGCATATAAGATTTATATCTTGTTTCAAGACCTGAAGTCTTTTATATATGGACATGCGCCCTAATATAACCGACTAAGCTGAACGGGACGCGCCTCGCCAAAATGTTATTTTGAAAAAGAAACCTTGCAGCATGCCTCAGCTGGTATAGTAAGAAGAACGGACTGGCAGTTACAGATGTAAAAATACAATTCTGTGTATTTATTTCCCCTAATTAAATAAAGATTTCGTTTGTTCGTTCTTTGACCCTGAGGACGTGAGAGCAAGAACTCTCTGGTAACGCTATCATGATAGTTTTCTATTTACTGCGTGAAACAATATTTTTATCACAATTTAAATAAACGAGTTTTTTAATCCAACTACCAGAAGTGCTTCCTTCCTCGTATTTTAAGCACGTTTCATTTCCACGCGCCGGGGCTTTTCTTAAAATACCATTCCACACCTTTAGTCTCCCAAACAGAGACCTTCAGGACAAGTCTGGGCGAAGGCTTCTAGGGGAAGATATTACGTCACGTTCCATCTGGGATGTTAGTCTCGTGTCTCACCTTTACTGCCAAGTGAGAATGTAGTACCTCATTTATTGACTGCTACCTGCTGGCAAACTGTGGGATCCTTTGAAGGATCGTAGACGTAACCTTAGATAACATGTACAGCTACTGTGTAGCTCGATGGATACATCAATAACAAAACAACTGACACAGATTCTTCTATGTTTAAACTGTTTATTATTAGCAGAGAGCACCCATTGTGAAGATACTGGATTAAGATACCTGTAGGGAAGTGGGATGTTATAAATATTTATAGGGGACTTAGTGTACTGACTGAGATCAGCTGTGAAGGTATCTATATCTAATAAGAGTAGTGTATTATAGATAACCTTACTTGCTGCCACATATATATATATATATATATATCTCAGTCAGAATTATTCTGGAATAGTGTGATGACTACGTTGTATGTCTAGGGTATGTGTATGATGAAGTGTAAGTCATAACAACAACAGACAGATAAACAATTTAATTTATTCCACCACACTTGACAACACTGTGACACTCACATACATATAACACTCTAAAGGATATCTTAAAGGAGTCACTGATAACTTTTCAAATAACAATATGTATTCATTGCTGTTATGAATGAATATGTGTCCTGATTCAAATACAAAGGGAACCAGGAATCACAATCAATTTTAATTACAAGTTATATGTACAGAATTTCTCAATATGAATATTGTAGTGACATATATTATTAAAAGTATCCTATGTGTGTCAGTTGTGTAGTAGTAATATGAGGTAATACTGGTTTTGTTTTGTTCAAGCTCTGTTGGTATTTGTCATCATGACTTCAATAGTTTGTCTTTATGGGAGCTAGTATTGGAGATGTTCTCAGTTCCTGTTATTAAAACAATTTACTTCCCCTCTTAAGTTTATGTTACAATGTTATTTTAAGATGGGGTTCATAATTTTGAGCTCAGCTGGCCACATCAGCTTATCTTGCGTGATGGCAGCAGGAAAGGACTCCTCTGCTCGATTTCTCCCCTGTGCTCTGGAGACACCTCACTGATAGCTAAATGGACCAAGGAGTATGCTGTCCGACTCTGGATTCAGCAAAGCTCTGACCAGGTGCTGCTCAATACCATCAAGACCACGGTCCCTGAAAACAAGAAGGATGTACCTTCTACTTCATAACTAATTGATACTCTCTTTTTACACTGAGCACAATACATCACAAACATTGAGTTCAGAGCGTTAGGCCAACTGTCAGCTTCATCTGAAATACTTTATACCAGTATTAACCTCCTTAATGGTTACTACGCCTCTGCACTTCCAGCATTATTTCTGTCTAATCAATAATCTAGGTGTCAGTGTACTGTTTGGCCATTCCATGCAGTTTTACTTTCCTCTGACACCTTCTGTTCAGGCTGGAGCATTATAGGCTTTACATCATGTTTGCTACTGAACTACACATATATACAGGCATAAATTAACAATTCACATTCAATTTTCATTAAAAGATACTGAATGTTTCAAGCTTACCACAATTCATGGAAACAAACACAGATACGTTGATTAGCAATGAATTCTGGCACAAATACTGGCACAAATTCCCATCTGCTTATGTTCCAGGCTTTTATTTTAGCAAAAATGTGAGCTGGCTTCAACGCACTGTTGCTTTATCAAGCTTATTTGAACTAGTGGTCTCGAACTAACGCTCCTAAGTGAGTATATCAGCGAGTCTGGCCAATGGAGCCACGTTTCGACAAGGGTTTGAAAAAATTTTAACTTCCTACGTCTCCCCTAACAACCAAATATAGTATTTATAGTCCGACCAATCGTGTTTAGTCTTATATTTGTTGCGCTCCAATCAATTTGGAGTTTACATGGTAGGCTATTTCCGTACGCAAGGTTTTTTTCAAACACGTTATAAAAAAATTTTATGAGCAGAAATGATTTCATGCTGTCAGGCATCCCCAATATTTTATTTTGGTTATAACTTGTTAATTCCTAGACTATTTGCGTAACGTTTTACATATTCTTTGTCAGCAAACCCTAAGGAACCCAAATATACAAATTTAAAAGAGCTAAGTGGCTGCGTTCAAAATATGCAATTTCTTCGACCTCCTGTTTCGAAGATGTGCTGTCTGGGTACTGTAATGTTTTCAAACGTAAACCCATCTAATGTTATCTTTTCTAATAAGCGTTTTTCGTGATTTTAAAACCTAACTCTGGGAAGGGTAGTGAATTTATCACTGTCCGTCTGAAAAAAAAAATTAGTGCATGTGGCCTTACACGCGTGATAGTAGTAATTGTGTATCGCGCGACGCGTGTTGCATGCGTTCCTGATTTTCAGCCCTCCCTCTCTCTTTCTATTTGAGTCCATCTGTTCGTTCGTTTTGGTAACGCAGTATAATTAATGTTAGGATTAATTTAGGTCATTACGCAGTCTGCCTCTCAATGTTTTTCCAAGAAATACAGCACACGTTTCATTGAAGAAAGCGGGTAATAATATAGTAGGCTTTTACTATCAACGTGAAAGCGTTACAATTTGCAGACGAAGCATAAAACAAAGGGGATTTCGAGTACATTCCTTGTGACAGCACTGTTATTTTACCATTGCTCTTTTCTTTATTAGAATTTATTTGTTACGCTTTACATTTACCTTTTAATTTATATATGTGGATTAGAATATTCCACGACATCTCCCCTCTTAAAACAGACATTATATGTCAGTCCTTTATTCTATATACACATAGAGAAATTTATTATTATTTCTGGGGTTTACGGTGATTCTCATCACACGGATGGCGGCTTAAAAAATCCGCTCCCAAATTTGTTTTTCCAGATATATACTCAATGCTAAAATTATATGGAGCCAAAAGTAAAGACCATCGGAGTAACCTGGAGTTCTCATGCCTAGCCTTTGCTAGAAACGATAAAGGTTTGTGGTCTGTTTGCAACTTAAAGGCCTTCCCATACAGATAAATATTGAATTTCTTTATTGCCCATATTACTGCAAGACATTCTTTTTCGCTAGTTGAGTAATTGATTTCGGCTTTATTCAATTTTCTGCTAGCATATGCCACTGGGCTTAATTCCCCATCCAATGCATCTGATTTCTGTAGTAGAGTTGCACCTAACCCAATATTACTTGCATCCGTCCTTACTATGAATTCTTGACTTAAGTCAGGTAATTTCAAAATGGGTTTACTTGTGAGCTTTTCCTTCAATTCTTGGTAAGTCATTTCACATTGTGGTGTCCATGTAATGCGATCTGGATGTCCTTTACGTGTCAAATCAGTTAACGGTGCACATATGGAATTAAAGTTTTTGATATACTTCTGGTAGAAACCACATAATGAGACAAAGGATCTCACGTCCTTCTTGGTTTGTGGTCTCGGGGCTTTCTTTAGTTTCTCTAAATTCTTTGGGTCAGGGGTCATGTTTCCCTGATAAACTGTGTGTCCCAAAAATTCCAATTCTTTACATCCAACGCAACATTTGGTTGGTCGGGCTGTTAAATTTGCTTCCCTAAGTCGATCAAACAGCATCTTCAGAGAGTCAATGTGTTCCTCAAATGTTTCTTTTGCTATAAGGATATCATCCATGAAATTTGTTATACATGGATTATTCAGAGGGTCCAATAATTTTCTCATCATTCTAGAGAAGACACTAGGCGCATTCTTCAATCCAAATGGCAATCTATTAAACTCATAGTGTCCTTCTGAGGTACTAAAAGCTAGGTATGGTCTAACCTCAGGCTTTACTGGAATCTGATAGTATCCTTTACTCAGATCCACTTTTGAGAAATATTTAGCTTTATTTAGTCTGGCAAACAGCTGATTTGTATCCGGCAATGGATCCACCTGTCCTTCTGTAATAGCATTCAGTCTCCTGTAATCTATACAGAGTCTATGTTCTCCAGAGGGCTTCCTTAAGAGTACAACACCGGAACTATATGAGGATTCACTGTGTGAAATAATTCCCTCCTTCAATAGATAGTCTATCTCTTCCTTCAAAGCTTTCTCCTTAGGAAACGGAATCGAATATGGTTTCATACAGACAGGTGTGGGGTCTATCAGTTTCATATCATATTCCAATAGGTTTGTATGCCCTGGTCGGTCTGTTAACACCTCTGCATGATTATTTAGAACCTGTTGCACTCTCTCTTTCTGAGTTTTCGTTAAATGTGTACTGATTTTCACCTGTGCTGCTGTCTCACAGGGGTGTAATGGATACTCAAATGATGAAAGTGGTTCCTTTTTCATCTCCATGGCGATGGACAAGGTCAACAAGTGTGTCTCTTCCTGATGTTCTCTTTCCAAATATTTCTTCAGGAGATTCACATGATAGATTTTTTCTTTCCCCTTCTTATCTATCTTATAATTTGTTCTAGACACCTTCTCTAAAACTGTATATGGACCCTGCCATCCAATTTGTAACTTATTCTGACTCCCGGGCAAAAGAAGCAGTACTTTCTCTCCCACAGCCAAATTTCTGTCTTTCGCCTTCCTGTTATAATAGGCAGCATGTTTCTTCCTGGCTTGTTTCAAATTTTCATTGGCAAGTTTCCAGCCAGTTTTTAAACGAGTGGTCAGCTCATTCACATATTGGTATGAAGATGTAATGTTTTCCTCTGCCTTTTCATCAGTCCACGTTCTTAACAAAGCTTCGAGTGGACCTTTTATTGGCCTTCCAAACAATAATGTTGCCGGGGCCATACCGGTTGAACTATGGGGTACCTCCCTATAAGCAAAGAGGGCGGCGTGCAGGTACTGGTCCCATGTATCTGGTTTTTCGTGTGCCAACTTTCTCAGGATCGACATCAATGTGCCGTTAAATCTTTCCACTTGGCCGTTCCCTTGGGGATGATACACACTACAATGGAAGTGTTTGGCCTGGAAGATCCTGAAAACTTCTTCAGTTAGTTTCCCCTTGAACTGAGAGCCATTATCAGTCAAGATTTGATTGGGAAAGCCTAACCTTGTGAAAATTGTGAGCAATGCCTCTGCCACATGTTTAGAATCAATCGATGACAGGGCTACAGCCTCTCCCCACATAGAACAAGTGTCCACCAGAGTCAGAATGTAGCTGTTCCTTCTCTTGGTTCGGGTGAGAGGTCCCACAAGATCCACGGCAACTCTCTCAAAGGGTGTTCCCACTATGGGCATTTCCCCCAGAGTTGCTGGTGCAGTCCAATGTTTAGGTGCTACTCGTTGGCACTCTGGACAGGATTTTACATATCGTTTGATATCTTCAGTTATTCCTGGCCAGAAATAGTGACAAGCTATTCGCTGTCCTGTTGCGCTGATTCCCATATGACCACTGAAGGGAATCGCATGCCCTAGTTCCAACACTTTAGTCCTATATGAAGTGGGAAGGACCAGCTGTCCGTGACCATTGGATTCAGATCCAGCCTTCCTATATATCAGTTTGTTCTTCATATAAAACTCTCCCTTGCCTGGAGGTGTATGAGATTTGGGCAACTTCTTGAAACATGGCTTGAGTGTTTTGTCCTCAGCCTGTGCCTTCCTCATCTCATCTGGATGAGTATTTATTGGATTATCCTCCTCCTTTTGTGACTGTGATCTGGTCTGCACTGTTGCCAATATCACAGGTCTCTTGGGATTCCCCAAGAAGACATATCTACACCCCAATATTAGAGGGTAGATTGGCTCATTTATCACTGCTGCTTTTATGATTCCTTCCACATATCGCGTTTTCACTTTTATTCGGGCGACGGGAAGTGTCATGGTAGCTACATCCTTGGTTGCAGTTTGAATCTCCACTGTTTCTGTGGTATATTGATCGGCCTGCACCAGGTGAGAACTCACAACGGAATCGTAATCTAAACCGGTATCATATAAACACCTTATAGTGACACCATTACATATGACATCTTCACACACTGGGGGGTGGTAGGGTTCCTGTAGTTCTTCAGGTTTGACCTTCTTTTCCTTTTTCCCAGATGTCATAGCAGCACAATGAGGAGGTTTCCTTCTACAATGGTCAGTGTCATGATTGTTCATCTTACAATTTTTACACCACCTTTTTCCTTGGTTGAAAGATTTTCTTTCATCATATTTCCTTTCATCGAATTGTGGGAATTTATTTTTATTTTCATACCGTGGCCTATCAAATTGGTGCTTACCTTTGTTTTGATCCTTAGGATCAAATTTATTAAAGTTCTGTGGTGCCCTAAAGTTATCCACTTGTTTCTTTTTATTACCTGTTACCTCTGCTTGAGCTGCTTGATACCTTTCAGCAACATTTAGCAACTCACCCAGCCTCTCTGCACCTTGTTCCATGAGAAACTTTCTCAGGTCTGGAGCCATGGACTCTCTTAGCTGCTCTATAAGGACCATTTCCTTAAGATCTTGGGTTTTCCCCAGAGAAGTCCATTTCTCCAAGTATGTCTCTATTCGTGCAGAGAACTGGTGATAGGTTTCACCTGACAGTAGTTTAGCATTCCTAAATTTTTTCCTATAAAATTCTGCATTCTTTTCATACCTTAACAAAAGAGCCTGCTTTAGCATGTCATAATTTTCCTGATCACCTCTGCTCATTTTAGCAAAAACTTCATACGCTGCCCCACGAAGTCCCTGAGATAACTTTAAGCTCCACCTTTCTCTCTCTAACCCATATGTGGTAGCTAATAGTTCATACCTATTTAGGTAGCTCTCTATATCATCGTCTTTCTCAACACAATGATCTAAATGAAAATTCATAGCTGAGGTTGAGGCTCCTTGGCTAGCAGTGGCATCAGAGGCAAAGGGACTGGCACCATTTTCAGGAGCATGGCCCTGAAACTCAAACTCCCTTAGTCGTAACTCATGTTCCCTTTGTAATCTCTTCTCCTCCTTTTCTGCTTCCCTCTCTGCAGTCAATCTTCTTTCTTCTGCAGCTAATTTCTTCTCTTCCCTTTCTGCTTCCAATTTCTTAGCCTCAGCCTCAATCTGCAACCTCTTAGTCTCAGCCTCAGCCTCAAATTGTAACTTCTTAATTTCCCTTTCAGCCTCTAACTTTCTTTCGGCTTCAAACCTTCTTTCTTCGCGTTCAATAAATTTGTCACATTCCGTAGTGACATAGGCAACCATAACTTGCCCATCTAATCCTAACTCTTTTGCAGTCTGAACAGCAGCAGATCGAAACTTGGCCAGGTCCGCCATTGTCTGTCAGGTAAATTTATACAATGTCTAACCAACAATTCAATTTCTAAATATATATCTAATGGACAACACAGGCACCGTGAGCTCAACCTTATTTAATTCCACCCAAGGATACCTTTTAATTCTTATATTCCCTGAAGTGAATTACCCCCAATATTTTTAATAGGGAAAGATTCAAAATCCCAAGAGCGAGACCCCAATATATGTGGTGAAGTGGGATGTTATAAATATTTATAGGGGACTTAGTGTACTGACTGAGATCAGCTGTGAAGGTATCTATATCTAATAAGAGTAGTGTATTATAGATAACCTTACTTGCTGCCACATATATATATATATATATATATATATATATATCTCAGTCAGAATTATTCTGGAATAGTGTGAAGACTACGTTGTATGTCTAGGGTATGTGTATGATGAAGTGTAAGTCATAACAACAACAGACAGATAAACAATTTAATTTATTCCACCACACTTGACAACACTGTGACACTCACATACATATAACACTCTAAAGGATATCTTAAAGGAGTCACTGATAACTTTTCAAATAACAATATGTATTCATTGCTGTTATGAATGAATATGTGTCCTGATTCAAATACAAAGGGAACCAGGAATCACAATCAATTTTAATTACAAGTTATATGTACAGAATTTCTCAATATGAATATTGTAGTGACATATATTATTAAAAGTATCCTATGTGTGTCAGTTGTGTAGTAGTAATATGAGGTAATACTGGTTTTGTTTTGTTCAAGCTCTGTTGGTATTTGTCATCATGACTTCAATAGTTTGTCTTTATGGGAGCTAGTATTGGAGATGTTCTTAGTTCCTGTTATTAAAACAATTTACTTCCCCTCTTAAGTTTATGTTACAATGTTATTTTAAGATGGGGTACATAATTTTGAGCTCAGCTGGCCACATCAGCTTATCTTGCGTGATGGCGGCAGGAAAGGACTCCTCTGCTCGATTTCTCCCCTGTGCTCTGGAGACACCTCACTGATAGCTAAATGGACCAAGGAGTATGCTGTCCGACTCTGGATTCAGCAAAGCTCTGACCAGGTGCTGCTCAATACCATCAAGACCACGGTCCCTGAAAACAAGAAGGATGTACCTTCTACTTCATAACTAATTGATACTCTCTTTTTACACTGAGCACAATACATCACAAACATTGAGTTCAGAGCGTTAGGCCAACTGTCAGCTTCATCTGAAATACTTTATACCAGTATTAACCTCCTTAATGGTTACTACGCCTCTGCACTTCCAGCATTATTTCTGTCTAATCAATAATCTAGGTGTCAGTGTACTGTTTGGCCATTCCATGCAATTTTACTTTCCTCTGACACCTTCTGTTCAGGCTGGAGCATTATAGGCTTTACATCATGTTTGCTACTGAACTACACATATATACAGGCATAAATTAACAATTCACATTCAATTTTCATTAAAAGATACTGAATGTTTCAAGCTTACCACAATTCATGGAAACAAACACAGATACGTTGATTAGCAATGAATTCTGGCACAAATACTGGCACAAATTCCCATCTGCTTATGTTCCAGGCTTTTATTTTAGCAAAAATGTGAGCTGGCTTCAACGCACTGTTGCTTTATCAAGCTTATTTGAACTAGTGGTCTCGAACTAACGCTCCTAAGTGAGTATATCAGCGAGTCTGGCCAATGGAGCCACGTTTCGACAAGGGTTTGAAAAAATTTTAACTTCCTACGTCTCCCCTAACAACCAAATATAGTATTTATAGTCCGACCAATCGTGTTTAGTCTTATATTTGTTGCGCTCCAATCAATTTGGAGTTTACATGGTAGGCTATTTCCGTACGCAAGGTTTTTTCAAACACGTTATAAAAAAATTTTATGAGCAGAAATGATTTCATGCTGTCAGGCATCCCCAATATTTTATTTTGGTTATAACTTGTTAATTCCTAGACTATTTGCGTAACGTTTTACATATTCTTTGTCAGCAAACCCTAAGGAACCCAAATATACAAATTTAAAAGAGCTAAGTGGCTGCGTTCAAAATATGCAATTTCTTCGACCTCCTGTTTCGAAGATGTGCTGTCTGGGTACTGTAATGTTTTCAAACGTAAACCCATCTAATGTTATCTTTTCTAATAAGCGTTTTTCGTGATTTTAAAACCTAACTCTGGGAAGGGTAGTGAATTTATCACTGTCCGTCTGAAAAAAAAAATTAGTGCATGTGGCCTTACACGCGTGATAGTAGTAATTGTGTATCGCGCGACGCGTGTTGCATGCGTTCCTGATTTTCAGCCCTCCCTCTCTCTTTCTATTTGAGTCCATCTGTTCGTTCGTTTTGGTAACGCAGTATAATTAATGTTAGGATTAATTTAGGTCATTACGCAGTCTGCCTCTCAATGTTTTTCCAAGAAATACAGCACACGTTTCATTGAAGAAAGCGGGTAATAATATAGTAGGCTTTTACTATCAACGTGAAAGCGTTACAATTTGCAGACGAAGCATAAAACAAAGGGGATTTCGAGTACATTCCTTGTGACAGCACTGTTATTTTACCATTGCTCTTTTCTTTATTAGAATTTATTTGTTACGCTTTACATTTACCTTTTAATTTATATATGTGGATTAGAATATTCCACGACAATACCGAAGGAAAAAGGTAGTCACATAGTAGTGACTACTATAAGCGGTGACTACTGTAAGCGGTGACTACTGTAAGCGGTGACTACTGTAAGCAGTGACTACTGTAAGGAAGAACTTTTAGAGACTTCATCATACTGGGCCCAGATTCTTTTATGAGCTGAAGGTGATCGGTTACCTTACTCGCTGCTTTTGCCTGCTCAAACTCACGACGCCAGTCAAGGACCAATTTACAGCTGGATGGGATTGAGCGTGACGCTACCACGCTTCGATCTCGGAAACAAGTAACTTCGCAGTCGAAAGTCAGGGATGTAATTGCTTTGCCAATCGGACGCCCATGGAAGATATGCTAACGATAATTAACGATAGCCTGTTAGAGAGCGGCACTGCAATAGGTGAGCCACTAAAGCTAAGATTGCTGTAATGTGGTATAACGTGTAAGACTAGCAGGGATAGACATATGAGTAGATTGCTGTAATGTGGTATAACGTGTAAGACTAGCAGGGATAGACGCATGAGTAGATTGCTGTAATGTGGTATAACGTGTAAGACTAGCAGGGACAGATATTTGAGTAGATTGCATCACGTGTATATACAACCAGCGCGCTGCAGGATGAAACAATCAGCACTGGTGCCGTTCAGCATTAGCTGAGGTAGACTAAGCACCAGGAGCTTGTCTGGAATGGGTGACATCTGTCACGGTATGTTTTACAATTACCGTAACGGGTTGATGCTCCGCTGGGAACCCAACCGGTATGCAATAGTTTACAATGTAGAACGCTTGTCAATCCTCGTGAATTAGAGTCACATATACGGGCTTGCTGGGAACAATCTGACAGTCTAGTTGCGTCTGTCATCTTCTGCGGAGGTTTTTTTTTAAGCTTTTCCGAAGACAACCCACATAACCAGCAGGACAGACCTGTACCGGTTAGGATTGTTCGGACTTATTGTTCTGAGCAGAGTGTTTATTATGTTTCTAATGTTTACAGGCAACTTTATAAAACATTTTGAACTGTGCTACGGGTAACGATACTGCAATAGCCTGATGTGAGGATTTTTGTTGTTTCTAGACGATGTTTGATCATCATGTCCTCTCGGGCCGTGCTCGGCTATGTACTTGTTTTCAATAAAAGGGATATAGAAACGTGTGAAGTAGCCAAGCGAAGAGACTGAATCTCTCTGTTACTGGAAGAAACAATATGCAGTGGTTTACTGGTATCTGCTGCTGCTTTTTCTTTACACACTCTCAGACGTCAACATGAATGTTTTCAAAGAAGGCAGTGGACAGCTTGAGGCTATTTGTATCTCCATAGAGTTTGTGTTCCAGGAATGGCGCTAGTGACGGCCATGAAAGGTAAAAGTTGAAAGAAGTGTAAGGATGAAAGTGAATACATGATAACTGGTGCTACTCTCAGGATATAAGACATAATTCCCATAATCACTTGTCGTTATTGGTTTTTTTTGGATTACTTGCTAGTAATAAATGAAGGGTACAATCAAGCAATCAATCAATCAATCAATATTCATTAGCTCCCCAAGGAGCATAGGCCTTCAACAAATACATGCCAAGTCTTCCTGTCACGTGCCAACAACTCAAGCTCTGTCCACGTTTCTCTCATCACCTTCATGTCTGTCTCCAGTTCTCTTGGCCTACCACTGCCTCTTTTACCCTGGGGTTTCCAGAACAAGGCCTGCCTTGTAACGCTACCAACAGGTGTCCTCAGTGGGTGTCCTTTCCATCGCCATCGTCTTCTTCTCATTTCTTGCTCCACTGGCACTTGTCTAATTCATGTTATCAGCCTCACAATAATGATATTGTCTTACAGATTGAATCCTTCTATTCTACGCCGGCACCCTTTTATGAAAGTTTGTAATGTGAAGGGCGCAAGCAAAATAATAAAACCAGTGAATCTCGTCTACCCCATTAGTGTCTATGGTCAGTGATCGTTTGTTATGTTTTTTCTGATATCTATATCAATTAATTTATTCATCCCTGTCTCTGTTGAGAACAGGTCTTCTTTTAAAGATTCACAATTCGATCTTTCCTGCGTCGTGCATTTAAGCTCTGTCCATGACTTGAAAACGGACGAAGGCAGTGCTGAATGACCTTTCATGATGTGTGTTCGTTCTAATTTAAGTACCAAATCTTCCTTCCGGTTTGTAAGATCAGGTAATAAGAAACTATGGGTCGTTCCTCTGTCCGAAACTCCGTAGTTACATTGGGTGGTCATGCTAATGTCCACACTCCACGAAGTGCTATTCTATGGCTCATAGTTGGCAGTTTGGTTAGTCATGATTCACTCCCATAGCGAGGCGGTGGTGCCGACCGGATGGTGCTGCGTTCGAGTCCCGGGTAACCCTATCACTGCTGATACTTTTATGTTGTCTAGTTTTCTCCTTCTTTATTTCTTAAGTGTGCCAGCAACATAGAGCTTTGTGTGTATTAGTTTATAAGACCAGGCTACAATTGTCCGCTTCCAGAGTCTACCTGTTAACTGCTGTTTATAATCATCATTAGCTGCTTTCTCCATATTGAAGTCAGTCAGCTACAGTAGATTTCTAACGTCTTCTGTATATGTCCTAAATGGTACGCTCTGATAGATTCTTTTTTCATCCATCTGTTGATGTTATCTTCCCATTTATAGTACTGTCTTCCTCTAGCACGTTAGCCTTCAACTCGTCCTTCTATAACGGTTTTCAGCAAGATGTAGTCGTTGTATATGACTAAACAATGTTAGCCGTCTAACTTTGATCGCCTTCATTAATTCTCTTTTCATTCCTAGCATTTCTATCACAAATTTTATTGTTTTCTTATTTGTTTATTGTATACAAAAATATGTCATTTGCATAAGAAATAAAACCACGTAATGGCTAATAACTGCAAAAACGAAGGATGAATTTTTTTTTTTTTTTTTTCTTAACCAGCGGCACTTTGGCTTTCAGCCCTTCCGCCCAATGACATGTCATTGCGAGGCTGGGGAACCTGTGGACTTTCCTTCCAACCCGGTCAGGAGCTTCGCTCCTTCCCATCCACAGAGGGTTTATCACAGGAGCCGTTCAGGCTATTCAGTCAAATTCCGGCCGTAAACATTTCTTCAAACGCCGACGCCCGGGTTTGAACCATGAACACCTGGTCGCCAGTACAACGCCGAAGCCATTACACCAGCGCGGCTCCCAAGGATGCATATAAAACAATAATTGTTATTACTTCCTCTTGTACCTAAACTCTCATGTATAGCAGCATTACGTTTCTTCTCTTGCAAATTGGGAGCAGAAACAAAAGTTCACCACGTGACTAGGTGCATGAAATGAAAGGAGAAAAACATCGTAGAGACTCATCTGTAGAGGACCAGGGGTGGGGTGGGTTGGGGGGGGGGGGGAAATTGGGGGGGGGGGGGTGGGGGGGTGGGATGATTACTTAACAATGCTCAAGTTGGAATTTTAATTCTGCCAGAGGGTACTATATAAAGAAGGGACGCCTACAGTTGTGCATGTTGCCTTACTGCAGTCAGCGTCAGGTGGCCTGTCATTAGAAAGGACAGTTTAATCAGGACTGGAGCTTTTTAAATACCAGGCTGGCAGATTCAGACAAGCGGTGGGACATTTTTGTTAAAATAAGTTTCAAGTTAAAGCTATAATACTTAAAGTTATGTAATCATGGAAACACAATAAAACTGACAAATCTCTGTTTTGGATATTGTTGTGTTTCCATGAATAGTTAATTTTAAATGTTAAGGTTTTAACTTTAACTTGAAATATGTAATTGCTTTCTTGCTTCTTCTTCGTCTCTCTCTCTCTCTCTCTCTCTCTCTCTCTCTCTCTCTCTCTCTCTCTCTCTCTCTCTCTCTCTCTCTCTCTCTCTCTCTCACTCACTCTATCTCTTTCTCTCTCTCTTTTGTCTCTCTCTATTTCCATCTCTCTATTTTTCTCTCTTTGTCTATATATATGTATGTATCTGATATGTATGCGCGCATGTGTGTATGTTATATATTTAAATATATGTGTTTGTGTGTTACATTGGCAAATGCAATATTACTATTAACTACTTAGTGTTGAAATTAAAAAAGTTATTAATTTGTAATCACTTTTAGAAATGTGTTATTTTTGGGGCAAACGTACAAAAAGAAAATAATTCCTAATTCTTGATCCTGATGAAGAATTGAAAAAAAACTCGTGTTGTTATCGTTGATCAGAATAAACATCATTGCACTCCGGGCAAACCCTTAGGGGCACATTCTCCCTCAGCAAATGTCGACAGGTATGAATGAAAAAAAATTTTTTTTAACGTTCTTCAAGTTATGATTTCACCCATGTTTGATGCAAGAAATTCTCTGTCAATTTGAGTTTTCAAATAGTTTTAAGTTTAAAGGATCAGTTTTTATTCCCAAGTTTTTTTTAAAATGATTTTTATTAAATATTGTAGTCATATACAATGCAGTAAAAGAAATTGAATGAAGATTAATAAAATGTAAAACTGGGACAAAGCGAAACAAAAACATTAGTTCAAATATACAGGCAATGAAAACTGGCCTCTTGTCATTTGCATCTGAAAAAATCAACCCCAAACAGTGACCTCTAGAGTTAGTCTAGAGTAGCGTGATCCAAACGTGGCCGGCGTAAAATTGTTTTGTAACCCGCGCTCATACAAAAAAATAATATATTTCTTTAATTACATGGTAAAACTAATACTTTTGAGATTAAGTTCAACTTTTTTCGGTGCAAAGTAATGCTTTACTGCCTGCAGTCAGCATCCGAATCCGTTCAACAAGACCTTGCATTATTTGCTGAGACCAATGACGGTCAACCAGAAGCGAAGATGGTCTGAACACCGAGCTGAGGTGGTTACGATTTACAACTCCACCCCACGCTTTGACAGGGTACTCACCATACTACCTCCTCTTTGGTAGAGAACCAAGGCTTCCTCTCGACTTCATGATAGGCACGCGCCCAGATAAAGAATCAGAAACAACTGACGAATGGCTGCAAGGTCACCTAGAGAGGTTGCGTACAGCACACCAGAAAGCTGCAGAGAAAATGCAGAAAATGGCTGCTGAGAGGGGGGAAAGGAGTAATCAGCTTCCAGGACCTGCGCCGTTGCGAGTGGGCAAAAGAGTGTGACAGAAAGTGCATTACACTGACAGGTTCAAGATACAGGATGTATGGTCCCATGAGGAATTCAGTGTAACATCAGTTCCAGGCACTAGCGGTGGTCCGTATGTGATAATGCCAGCAGACAACGAAGAGCCAAAGATGAGAGTTGCAGCGCATGAGCTACGGAGAAGTGATGAGAGAGACGCAGAGCATGGGAAGGAGATCCATCATTCTGTACATTCTACAGAATCTGAGCCCCAAGCCTCGCCGCTCAGAAAGAATCAGGCGCAGGGCCAACGGCGGAGAGTATGTTGTGGGGACCACAACATCTTCAGGAGGGAGATATGTGACTGGGGCCACAGTAACGCCCCAGAGTCCCCCTCAGGTTCATATTTATGTGTTTAATACCAGAAGTAAACAGTTGCGTTTTTGCTCATTACAAATGATACAAAGAGCACCGGTAAATTGTCCTAAGTGCGTCTACGCCAACCAGAGCCTGACATTCCTCGCCCACCCTATCACAGAGTGTTGTAACACAGATCTTTGAATTACATAATCTAATGTATAGTTGATATCTTGACTTGGTATCCATTGTCTGTGTTCCTTAAGTTAATTGTGATTCAAATTCAATATTTGTACTTGTAACGTTCTGATCCGCTCTTGCCATGAAGGGCGTAAGCTGAGGTTTTCTTTCTTAAACCACGTGAGTTGTATTGGTTGATGGAATAACTATGTGCTTCAGTTAGTGAAGAACTTTTTACTACAGTTATGGAAGAACGTTTTGCTTCAGTTAGGGGACAATGTTTTGCTAACATTACGAAAGAGCTTTTTGCTTCAGTTAGGGAAGCCTTATTTGCTTCAGTTAGGGGACAACGGTTTGTTTAAATTACGAACGAGCTAATTGCTACAGTTAGAGAAGAACATTTTGCTACAGTTAGGAAGAGCTGTTTCATAAAGTAATAAAATAACCATTTGCTACAGTTAGGAAGAGCTGTTTCATAAAGTTATAAAATATCTATTTGCTACCATAATGCCAGTTACAAAAGAGCTAATTGTCACAGTTAGGGAACAGTTATTTCCTACTGTTAAGGAATACGTATTTACTGCACTTAGGAAGAACTATGTGCTATAGTTATGTAAGAGCTATTTACTACAGTTATGGAAGAGCTATTTGCTACAGTTATGGAAGAGCTATTTGCTACAGTTATGGAAGACCTATTTGCTACAGTTATGGAAGAGCTATTTGCTACAGTTATGGAAGACTTATTTGCTACAGTTATGGAAGAGCTATTTGCTATAGTTATGGAAGAGCTGTTTGCTTCAGTTATGAAAGAGCTATTTGCTACAGTTATTGAAAAGCTTTTTGATAGACTTGGAAGAGCTATTTGCTACAGTTATGGAAGAGCTATTTGCTACAGTTAGGGAATAACTATTTGCTACTGTTACGGAAGAACTATTTGCTACAATTATGGAAGAGCTATTTGCTACAGTTAGAGAATAGCTATTTGCTACTGTTATGGAAGAGCTATTTGCTATAGGTATCGAAGACCTATTTGCTACAGTTATGGAAGAGCTATTTGCTGTAGTTATGGAAGAGCTATTTGCTTCAGTTATGAAAGAACTATTTGCTACAGTTATGGAAGAGATATTTGCTATAGTCATGGAAGAGCTATTTGCTACAGTTATGGAAGAGCTATTTGCTACAGTTAGGAAATAGCTATTTGCTTCTGTTACGGAAGAGCTATTTGCTATAGTTAAGGAAAGGCTATTGGATATAGTCGTGAAAGAGTTATGTCCTAAACGTATGGAATATTTATGTGCTATAATTAAGGAATAGCTATTTGCTGCAGTTATGAAAGAGCTATTTGCTACAGTTATGGAAGAGCTATTTACTATAGTTATGGAAGAGCTATTTGCTACAGTTATGGAAGAGCTATTTCCTAACTTTCATGAAGTGACATGTGCTATATTTAGGGAAGAGCTATTTGCTACAGTTAGTACAAAACTACTGCGGCAATTAGAAAGAACGGTTTGCTAAAGCAAGAGAGGAGCTATTATCTACCTTTAAGGACGAACTGCTGGCTTCAAGAACTATTTGTTACAGTTAGGAAAAACTATTTGCTACAATTAATTAAGAGCTGTGTGATACAGGTAGGGAAGAACTGTTAGTTACTGCTATGAAGAACTATTTGTTACAGTTAGGAAAAGCTATTTGCTACATTAAAGTAAGAGCTATGTGCTACAGGTAGGGAAGAACTGTTAGTTACAGTTACGAAGAGCTGTTTACTACACTTAGAAAGAACTTGTTGCTAGTTATGAAGAAATAATTTCAATAGTTAGGAAGAACTATTTGCTACAGTTGGGAAGTATTTGTTATTGTTATAGAGGAACTATTTTCTCCAGTTAGAAAATAGATGTCTGTTACAGTTTGAGAAGTACTGGCCCCGGAATCCCAAAATAATTATTAGTTAGAGAACAACTATATTTAATCATTTTTTTAAAAAACAGAGTTCTTGACACAGCAGACTGCGAGCGCTTAGAAAGCACACAATACAGTTAAACACTTGGGCTTAAAAAGAGAAAAACGTAAAATATCACGCAAAATTGATAGCGATCCATGCCGAGGAAATACATTGTTAGCATTACAAGGTAGTTCTTATTATGGACTTCCCGTATTCTGAGACAGAGAAGAAGACAGAAGAACACATGGAGAAGAGAACTGGTGACATAATGAACGTAATGAGGTTTGGTTTTGGTTTTAATAAGGACCATCTTCATTGTTGACGGACAACTTCATCAGTGCTCCGCGATCTCCTCCATTAGATCACACAAGGAGGATCTCAGCACAGTGCACGAACTCCGTAGCACCGACGAGGATTCCAGTGTGTGTATAAAGAAATCACACATTCTATAAATATTTTTGTGTGTGTAGGTTTGCTCATTTTGTAAACTTTGCCACAGCAGTGACCTGATGGTCTACTCTTTACGATCTCCATCTGCCGAAGATTTTTAACATGCGCAACTTTCACACAGGACCTCCTATTATTTCGCTTTTATTCCAGAGGGCTAGGCATCCAATCTCACCACCCATGATATCAAGGAGGAATATCACGTCATTAGGGCCCACCAGTTTGAAAAAAAGTTCCACCAAATATATTCCCTGTCCTGGGATCTAAACCTGGTACCTTTAGAATTAAAGGCGGACGCCATATCTCTTAGCCACTCCGACCATTGATAATAATGAAGAAGAAATGGAAAGACCTTGAGCTTAAGACACGCGACAGGATGACGTTTGAGAACAGTTGTGAAAGCGGAGTACGAAAACAAGAAATCACATGCAACAAATGTAGTTCCTGACAACAAGTAAAGTACAAATACTCGAATGACAATCAGTACATTTAGACAACAAGAAAGAAATACAAACAAAAGTCTCAAGCATGTTTAATTTCAATGAGCATCGCGCTTTTCATTGGAGAGAACAGTCACGTGGAGATATGTATTTGAAAATATCGAAATCAATACCCGTTTAGCTACACAAGATAATAGATCTGTAACAAACAAACTCCAATACATCTTATCGCGTGCCATTATCTCAAGGTCTATCTTTGTCTCCCTAGTTGTTTTCATTTATGGGAAATCCAGAAATGACTGCTTGTTAATGTTATCAACAGATTTCCTCAATGCCTGGCCAATTGTCTTCTTTTTATATCTTGTTCCACATGTACCTGTCACTAGTTCCACGTTGTTGACCTGCCCGTACCATATCTTGTTCCACTTGTGCCTATCATCAGTTCCACATTGGTGACTTGCCCTTACTATATTTTGTTCCACATGTACCTATCAACAGTTCCACATTGGTGACCTGCCCATATCGTGTTCCACATGTAACTATTATCAATTCCACGTTGTTGACCTGCCCGTACCACATCTTGTTCTACATGTACCTATCATCAGTTCCACAATTGGTGACCTGCCCTTACAATATTTTGTTCCACATGTACCTATCATCAGTTCCACATCGGTAACTTGCCCGTACCATATCTTGTTCCACATGTTACATTGGTGGCCTTCTCGTTCTATTTTATCCTTCTATTCTACACAAACAATCATTTATGAAGGCTTTATAACATTTTGTTGTTGTGTTCTCAATGTTTAAAAGCCACACAACAGTACTGAGTTGATATTTGAGTTTAAGAAGCAGATATTATATATACACGCATATTAATTTAAAATGAAATAAAATGAAAAAGAACAAACTAAAATAGAATAACTGAATGACAAATTTAAAAAAAAAAATAAAGTAAAAAAAAAAAAAAAAAAAAAAAAAACAGTATGTATTATAGAAAGTGGACAAAAGAAAATCTTGGAGAGAAATTTAAGGAAACGTTGTACATATTCACACGTTAGGGAAACATGCACCACTACGAGCGCTTACAATACAACAAAAAAACCAAGCAACATCGCTATGTAATTAAAACCGCTCCCAGCATTCAGTCTATAACTGGTAGCGTCTTTCTATGCTGCAAGTTTAATTTAAACATAAGATTTTACATATTCAGTCAACATTGGACAAGTCGGTAAAATGTAGGTGCAAGATAGTGCCAGATCCACCTTCTGAGAAGAGTACGGATGTAGTGTTAGGATTAAGTTTAGAAAAGGTGACGGTATTTCCCCCCTTCCCCCCCCCCCTTGCTTTGCAGTAGTGCTCCAACAGTGGCCAACACTCAAGAGTATCTAATATGGGCTTCTAGGTGTCTACCTTCGCACACGCTTACTCTTGGCAGATTTGTAAATAGAAGGGTAATGACGCTTCTATCTCAATTGAGATTCACAAGATATTCAGATAAGCGAAAACAATGCTGCATTGGCTGAGCACGTTCATTCTAGAATCTGCCGACAACTTTTGTGAAGAATTAAGCAATGATTAATCGTAGCTCGTTCAAGCCCCCACCTCTGATTTGCTCAGTGGAATTCTTATTATTCTGGTATAGCTCTGTTTAGAGTGCGTGTAGTAAATTGACTGAGACAAACATGCAGTACATTTAAAATAAATAAATCGAAGTTAAATTCGTAAAATTAAAAATAACAAAATTTAATAAGCGCTTAAGATTTAACAGTTTGAAAATAATCGAATGGTTTAAAAGAAAAGGTTCATCATTTATTGATAGGAGGTTCTATGAAAAAAAAATTCACTTTGGAAACTTATATATTGCACTTAGCTGTCAGTGGTTGTTTCTGCTCCCGCTGGGTTGGTTCTTGATGGACTGATCACTGATAACGCTTGTCACTGGTCAAAGATGTAGGGTGCACATCGTTCCGATGAGTGTCAGGGAGAGTCTACAAAGTTGGTCCCTCGGCATAAAACTTAGGCCACAGTTCCCTTCTTATTCCAGAGATAGTACCCTTCCACTGGTACCACCACTAACAACTATGATAACAGAATAAAAACGAAACGCTCTCCTGAATATTGCGTTTCCCGACACATACTTATGTGTCCCCTTTTGTATTCAACCACCCCATTTACTCAGAATTTACCCTCGATGAGAATTGACTTTAGTCGTCTGAGAGAAAACTAGCTTTACATTTAAATGAAAAGTTTATAGTACAGATAAAATACGTTTACATTTACATTTCCACTGACTGAAAAGTGTTCCCAATATAAATTGAATGTTTTCATTTATGTTTACACTGATTTGAAAAGTTTGAAACTTCCATTAGTTTTAAAGTGAATATGTTAACATCGACATTTACACTGGTTTGAAACTGTAAGTATTATAATTAAAATGTAAATCATTTCTTTCATCTTTCCGTCCCTGCTCCATATAGAATTTCGGACTACTGATGTGTTTAGTTCTCATTAAGAAACTAGCAATAAAGCAGTGGCCAGACCGTGCAGTGGTGGTTCATGAAATCATCATTCTATACGCTGAGGTTGCCAGCCTCAAATGACTGGGACATCCACTAGCGATTTTCACATATTAATGTTCACATGGTAATATATACATATTAGTTCACATGGTAGTAATGAAAATATAGAATGTAAAATGACAACTAACGGCAACCCTCACTCACAGACGTTTTGCTCAGATGAATGAAGTTACGACACTAGCCGATGTCTTGTTACACGTGTACTTGGGGTAGTTAATTTTAACTTTAATTCCCTTTCTGACTTGTTGTGGTCAGTTTCCTCAGATATTCCGGGTTTCCTTATTTAAAATGATAGAGATTTCCTGGGCTGTTTTTGTAAATCCATCAAGATTCTCCAATAACAGGTGTCCGGTTTGATAAAGTGGAATTCTGAATTTTAACTTCTGACAAGTCTGGTGTCTTGGCAAGCGTGAATCTCACAGTGTCTTAACACTGAAACGTGTCAGGTTATATTCACTGTCCTGACCCGGCATCTGTTTGTAACGAAGCTAAGAAAGCGTCAATCGTTTCAAACAAAAAGGTTGGGGGATGTCAAAATATTCCTGACATGGAAAAAATTCGAACGTAATGTAAAGGTCACGTTATCGGTATATGGCAATCCAACCTCCAATTGCCTGCCCAGGCGAACTCACCAACACATCTGTAAAGTCATACGACAATGTGTGTAAGATGTAACAAATTATTACTATCTAAAGTAATTTTGTACGTAAAAGTCGGACAGAAAGTGATTAGGTGTCGTAGATTTTGGATAGGAGAATTAAGACTTGGGTGGGTCCCTTCTGAATAGCTTGAAATGAGTGAGAGTCCCAGTGTGAATTAGTAAAACAATAGAATTTCCACACAGGTGAGATGATAGACAGTGGTATAGAGGCTGTCGCTGAAAGCGAAAAAGAATTCTTCTCTCTCTCTCACCTATCCTCTACGACGACTTTTACAGAGTCCGACAGTCTAATCCACATATATATTACATATAATTCTATCTACTCACGGGCACGCACATACACGTGACGACAGTTAAACACACAGACTTGGAAAATCTATAACAATGCTTATACAGATAATTGGGATCGAGCTGACCAACGCACTGGGGTTTTTTTTTTTTCAAGAGAGATATTTTAATTATCATATCAAAATTTCTCACAACACCAAAAAATACATAAAGGAAAAAAACATATACAAATAGTCATAGAATTCAAGGAAAATGCTACAAGGATGATAGCCCGTTAGAATCTTACTATAGGTTTAGCCCACAGCCCCGTTAAGAGAACAGATGATGGCTCAAAGAGTTATAGATACATAGGGTTGAGTCTAAGAGGTGTCTTCTTTTCTCGTAAATGTATGAACAGAGTTGGATAATCTGATTTAGCCTAAGAAAAAAAGAAACTCAAGCATTTGTAACAAATTCTGCAGATTTAAAAATTTAAGACAGCAAATGGGTGACAATAATACACCGGTAAAATAACACTCAGACCTGTGTACTCTCATTCATCCAGCCATGGCCTTTCTCTCACATATATACTCACAACTTTGCTCGTTGCCTCTGGGAACATAATAATTCTAGGACCTTCGCACAGACCCGAAAAATGCAGTCAGCGACCAAGAAACCCCCAGTTCCAAAAGACGTGCTGAACTCTCTGTCTCAGGGAACCGATTCCTTGGGTGTTCTAATTTTTCTCGATTGTCTGATTAAGTCACATAAAATTTGTCCAGGCACGAAAGTTAGCAGAGCACAATGTCATTTGCTTTGGATTCTAGGATTTAAGGAATGTCAGATCGGTGTCTTCTTTCAGGCAGGTACTATATTTGGTCACCACAATACTAGTCACAATCTCTGTCGGAATGTTAGTGTTATTCTTGTAAGATTCTCGCCGCCAGGCAGCATGTACATTTAAATTTGTGTAGCAATATGAACTGTCTCAAAAGCCCAATATATATTTCGTCTCTTTAGAAACCGTTAGTGTTATTGCAATTACTGTCTCTCTCTTATGGCTTATGCACTGTCAGACCCGTGTTACTTGAAACAAAAAAAAAACCCCACGTGGTTAAAGATAGGAAATGTCTATGCTTCTCACAAATATGTCTCTCAGGCTACTAAACGCTGGCAAGTTGGGTACCACCGTTTCACTATATAAAAGAAAGAACACATATCAAATAATTTACATATATGTACTCATTATAACTTACATTTTAAATAGCAAGCCGACCGCTTGACTTATAATTAAAACTTCCCGTAAAACCAGTTATATAAAATCGATCATCAGGAATTAGGAATATGGTGCGTATTCCGTCACTATTCACTGATGTCGCATCTATCATTTTATAAGGTTGATATAAAATATTCTCGACTGAGTATTAGCCGTTAAATTAACTTCATTTTAGCTACATTATGGTTTAATGCTAGAAATATAATTTATTCTGCTTTCCACTGAAACGCGTCACTAGAAAATAATACTGACTATATAGATTAAGCACTCTGTTCAAAAGAACTAGTTTAAAATGAAATCGGCGATTTAACACTTAATCACTTCACAAAATTCTAGAGAACTACTATATAATATTTACCTCAAACACAGCACTAATGGATATCGCACAATTAAGAATTTACGCTTATATTTATGGAAGTCTAGAAGTTCGACAAATTGTCGCAACAAACTAAGAAACTTCGCTTATACAGCTCTACTCTTCGCGAACCACCTGTCTACTGCGAATTATTGAGACAAGAATAAAAATAAAGTTTCACACTAGGTTTAATATCTATGAAACGGACAAAGAATCGCTCTGTTTTGAAACCACGAAACAGCGCCCGTCTCTCCCCTTCTCTAACACCCTACGTCAGCTTCCCTCCTGTCGTAACAGCCATCAGTGCGATTACGCACCTGCGTTAACAAACTGACCGGGAAAAGCGCGTGTCAGTTGCAAATCTCAGACAACCGTCTGAAACTGCGACTATAAGGTGTAAATATTCGCTCCTGCTTAAGCGTTCGGCCGATGCAACTACTTGTTGACCGGTGAAAATGCAGACGGATGTCGGCTCTCTCCTAGCATTCTCACGCGTTTACGTCGAGAATCTAACTCAGGAGTGTCGTGTCATCTGAAGGTGCAGACCCAAGTCGGCTCGATGTCTGAGATGGACTGCAACTAAATCGCACTTCACGTCTGACTGACATCTATGTAATAAAGTTACGTATCCCAGTATTAGAAAAACACAAGGTAAAGTTTGAGAATACTGAAGAAAATATTTTTCGCAAACAAGTGATGCGAAAAATACAGGAAAAACAAGTAAGGAAAGATAATAAAATAAAAGGATTCGGGTGAGAGAATAGGAAGAAGATGTAGGCAATTTAATGATCAAAACCCACGTGACAGGACGTCCCCCCTTAAGATATGGAAGTACTCCATGTCTACGTTATGGAATTAAATTTCCTATAACCGTAGCTTCGGGGTGTCTGTCTTCTTCCCTCTTATCTTCCCCCTCCATCTCTCTCCAATTCCTACTCAAGTCTACTCCCCAAAGTTTCCTTCCTATGGAATATTTCCCATGCGCGTTTGAAAGAGCGTCGCCGCTTCTGACATTTTTGAAAGATTTCCTGTGATAGCGGTGGAATTTCCCTGCCACTATCGTCATCTTCGTCAGTTTTGGCGATCGTCAGGAGATGGTCGGAGGTCGGCACAGGTCTTTCCAAGTATCTCTTCAAGAGATTTAAATGGAAAACCTTTTCCTTTCCTTGCATAGATATCTGGTAGTTAGCCTTAGAAATCTTTTTCAGGACGGTAAACGGCCCTTGCCATCCGATCTTCAGTTGGTTGTTCTCGGTAGGGAGTAACACCAAAACTTTCTTTCCTGCTTCCAGTTCTCTCTCTTTCGCGACTTTCCTGTATCGGTTAGCGTGCTTGGTGCGTGCTCGCTTAAAGTTAGTCGTTGCTAGGTCCCACCCTAGTTTCAACCTTTCCTTTAAAACCGACACATATTTACTTGCTGAGACGATTGTCTCATCCGCCTTCTCGTCTGTCAGAGACTGAAGTAAGGCTTCAAGAGGGCCCTTAATGGGTCTGCCGAATAAGAGCGTAGCTGGCGGAAATCCTGTGGAAGTATGAGGAGATTCTCTGTAGCCAAATAATGCAGCAGGAATACAAAGATCCCAATCTTCAGGTTTCACTTGTGCCAGTTTACTTAGCATCATGCTGAGGTTTCCATTAGCACGTTCCACGAGCCCATTTCCGGCCGGAGTATATGGCTTAGTGTGGATGTGCTGGGTCCTCAAGATCTTAACGATCTCATCCATCAACAGGTTTCGGTATGGAGATCCGTTATCCGTCAACACTTGCTGAGGGAATCCCAACCGAGTGAAAATCTGCACGAGGGCTTCTGCGACATGCTTGGCATCTGCGCATGTTAGTGGGATAGCTTCTGCCCATAAAGTGCATGTATCGACTAAGGTCAGGATAAACCTGTTCCTTCTTTTAGTCCTTTCGAAAGGCCCTAAAATGTCGATCACAACCCGTTCGAATGGTGTTCCCACTATTGGCATTTCACCCATGTGGACTGGGGGTGTCCGTTGCTTGGGTGGTACACGTTGGCACTGGGCACAGGATTTGACGTACCTGATAATATCAGTGTTTACTCCTGGCCACCAATAATGAGTGGTTATACGTTGGTTTGTGGCGTTCTGTCCCCTATGTCCGCTGAAGGGAAGAGAGTGCCCCATTTCCAGGATTTGGCTTCTGTACTGTTTCGGTACTAGGAGCTGGTTGTAACCTTGGTCAGGCTTGCCCGTTCTCCGATAAAGTACGCCATCCTTAGAAAAAATGTCCCCGTGCTGTCTGGGTTCCTTAGCCATGGGCAGTTTCCTAAAGCAAGGTGCCAAAGTAGGGTCCTTGTATTGCGCTTCTTTAAGTTCCATAGGTAACAAATTAGGCGCAGGCTCCCGTTCCTTTTTGGTTTGCCCTCTTGTAGTTACTGCTGCCACAATTGGCTCTTCCGGTTTCCCAATACACACGTATCTCCCGCCAAGAATGACTGGGTAGATGGGATCATCCATAACAGCCGCTTTGATCACGCCTCTGACAAAGTCAGAGTGTATCTCCACCAATGCGGTGGGAAGCGCTGTAGGTGCATCACTCTTACGAACTCCACAAAGTTGGACGGTCTCTGCTGTCTCTTGACCGGGTTTGACCAGGTTTCTGGCAACAATGCAATCATAAGAAAGCCCCGTGTCAAATAAGCAAGAAGTTTGAGAACCGTTCAAAGTAACAGTACCTCGCGTTGAGGGTCTATCCCCAACAGGTTGGGAATCACTGTCAATAATTCCGCCTTGCGAGACTGTTAATAAGCATCCGATGCGTTTAGGCTCGGTGTGCTCGGTCTGATCCTTAGTCCCGTGCGCAGGGGTTCTCCCTTTGCCACCTTGACCTTTCTGGCCACGCTGCCATGTAGAACGGTCGGGTTGATCAGACTGTTTGGGGTGGTTGGGGTACTTGTTCTTGTAGAACTTGGATTTTTCCGGAGGGGGGTTTTGAGGTCCAGTTTCTCTGTGGTTATTTTGGTTAGAAGCCTGAGAAGATTGCTCTAGGTTATGTTTTCGAAAATGCTCCTCTGTCGTTTTCCGCTTTGTGGCCGGTAGTTCAGCCAGCGCATTTTGATAACGCTCAGACTTCTCTAAGATGTCTTCAAGTTTTTCTGCCCCCTGCTCAGCTAGAAATCTCCGGGTATCAGCAGACAAAGTGTTCTTTATTTGTTCTGTTAAAACAAATTCCTCACGACCTTCATAGGTAGAGGGGAGCTGCGAGAGCTCAAGGCACTTTGTCAAATATCCCTTTAGACGAGACGAGAACTGCTGAAAAGTTTCAGAATTCTCTTTCCGGCTGTTGCGAAACAGTTGCAAAAATTTGCGAGCGTTCATTTCAAAGCGCTCCAGTAACGCTTTCTTCAACAGATCATAGTTGTCTTGTTGGCTGCTCTCCAGTTTTGCATACACATCGTAAGCAGAACTTTTCAAAGCCTGGGAAAGCTTCATGTTCCAACGCGACCTCTCTAAACCGTACAGAGTTGCAATTTTCTCAAATTTTTCTAGCCAAGTGTAAATCTTCTCATTTGGACAAGGGAAAGATTCTAGCGGAAAAGACATAGCAGTGAGGTGAAGAGATTGACTGTTAGAAGGATCAGTTAAGGAAGAATGAGAAGATGACTCTCCATTGCTGGAGGTAGAGGCAGCGCCACGACTTTGGAATTCTAGAGTTTTAAGTGCCAACTCGTGCTGTCTCTCTTCTCTTTCCTTCTCATGCTGTCTCTCCTTCTCTTTCTCTCTTTCCTCATGCTGTCTCTCCTTCTCTCTTTCGTTCGCCCTGCGGATTTTTATTTCCTCCTCAATCCTCTTCTGCTCTAGTAGACGGTCTTCCGCTTCTTTCCTCTCCGCATCATATCTCTCAAGTTCGTCCCTGACAAAAGCTTTCGCTTCTTCTCCTTCCAGTCCCTCCTCTCTCGCTTCGTCCCTGAGGAGTTGTCTAAGCTTTGCCCTCTCGGCCATATTATGTCAGTGACTGAGACACGTGGAGATAGAAAATGGGAAAAAGAATAACCTGGTTCCTACCACTTAGGAGAAAAAAATACCAAAAATCCGAAAGATGACATCCTTAACCCTGGGATACCTCCTCCAAAATAAAAATCTAGCTATCGCTGCTATTAATCGGCAATAAAGCACCTAATGCAAAACACGACTACGCCAACTAAATGGTAGTTAAGATTACTTCTGAAAAATAAGTTGCTACAGTGGAAAACACAATGATTAAAGCAAAAATTTTGGAGAAAGAAAAAAAAATCCCCTTAATTTTTAATCCACTATCAAGTTTACCCCTGAGGACAGTTCGGGTGAGGGAGGCAATTAATCTGGACGAATAGTCCGAAACGCACTCCTTAGCTTTGCTCAAACACCTACCTGCTTCAGAACCCTTGTGAATGTTATACACTCACAAAACTTTACCAGCGTTTAGTATTACAAATCAACAATAACATATATTCCGACAAAATCCACCTGTAACTCAAATGCATATTATTTCTTAATGCTGTGGAAAAAAACTTATCAGTTTGTGTGGTCAGCACGCCCGTAAACAGATCGTTAGTCTAGGGGATAAATTATTTAAAAGGATACAAAAACTCACGAGACATCACACTCTTACTCTATATCAGAATAAAGAATCTTAAGTTCAAAATCCAGATAGACGAGTCCACATTTGTCGTACTCGTCTTCCTATTCTAAGTTCAAAAATCCGTCGGACGAGACCACATTTGTCGTATCGCCTTAGGATTTTGGGTTCAGTTCCCGGTAACGAGCGACCATTTATCGTCTCGTCTTCCTATTCAAAGTTCAAAAACCGGAAACGAGCAACCATTTGTCGTAGATTTTGGATAGGAGAATTAAGACTTGGGTGGGTCCCTTCTGAATAGCTTGAAATGAGTGAGAGTCCCAGTGTGAATTAGTAAAACAATAGAATTTCCACACAGGTGAAATGATAGACAGTGGTATAGAGGCTGTCGCTGAAAGCGAAAAAGAATTCTTCTCTCTCTCTCACCTATCCTCTACGACGACTTTTACAGAGTCCGACAGTCTAATCCACATATATATTACATATAATTCTATCTACTCACGGGCACGCACATACACGTGACGACAGTTAAACACACAGACTTGGAAAATCTATAACAATGCTTATACAGATAATTGGGATCGAGCTGACCAACGTACTGGGGTTTTTTTTTCAAGAGAGATATTTTAATTATCATATCAAAATTTCTCACAACACCAAAAAATACATAAAGGAAAAAACATATACAAATAGTCATAGAATTCAAGGAAAATGCTACAAGGATGATAGCCCGTTAGAATCTTACTCTAGGTTTAGCCCACAGCCCCGTTAAGAGAACAGATGATGGCTCAAAGAGTTATAGATACATAGGGTTGAGTCTAAGAGGTGTCTTCTTTTCTCGTAAATGTATGAACAGAGTTGGATAATCTGATTTAGCCTAAGAAAAAAAGAAACTCTAGCATTTGTAACAAATTCTGCAGATTTAAAAATTTAAGACAGCAAATGGGTGACAATAATACACCGGTAAAATAACACTCAGACCTGTGTACTCTCATTCATCCAGCCATGGCCTTTCTCTCACATATATACTCACAACTTTGCTCGTTGCCTCTGGGAACATAATAATTCTAGGACCTTCGCACAGACCCGAAAAATGCAGTCAGCGACCAAGAAACCCCCAGTTCCTAAAGACGTGCTGAACTCTCTGTCTCAGGGAACCGATTCCTTGGGTGTTCTAATTTTTCTCGAATGTCTGATTAAGTCACATAAAATTTGTCCAGGCACGAAAGTTAGCAGAGCACAATGTCATTTGCTTTGGATTCTAGGATTTAAGGAATGTCAGATCGGTGTCTTCTTTCAGGCAGGTACTATATTTGGTCACCACAATACTAGTCACAATCTCTGTCGGAATGTTAATGTTATTCTTGTAAGATTCTCGCCGTCAGGCAGCATGTACATTTAAATTTGTGTAGCAATATGAACTGGCTCAAAAGCCCAATATATATTTCGTCTCTTTAGAAACCGTTAGTGGGATTGCTATTACTGTCTCTCTCTGATGGCTTATGCACTGTCAGACCCGTGTTACTTGAAACAAAAAAAAACCCCACGTGGTTAAAGATAGGAAATGTCTATGCTTCTCACAAATATGTCTCTCAGGCTACTAAACGCTGGCAAGTTGGGTACCACCGTTTCACTATATAAAAGAAAGAACACATATCAAATAATTTACATATATGTACTCATTATAACTTACATTTTAAATAGCAAGCCGACCGCTTGACTTATAATTAAAACTTCCCGTAAAACCAGTTATATAAAATCGATCATCAAGAATTAGCACTATGGTGCGTATTCCGTCACTATTCACTGATGTCGCATCTATCATTTTATAAGGTTGATATAAAATATTCTCGACTGAGTATTAGCCGTTAAATTAACTTCATTTTAGCTACATTATGGTTTAATGCTAGAAATATAATTTATTCTGCTTTCCACTGAAACGCGTCACTAGAAAATAATACTGACTATATAGATTAAGCACTCTGTTCAAAAGAACTAGTTTAAAATGAAATCGGCGATTTAACACTTAATCACTTCACAAAATTCTAGAGAACTACTATATAATATTTACCTCAAACACAGCACTACAGGATATCGCACAATTAAGAATTTACGCTTATATTTATGGAAGTCTAGAAGTTCGACAAACTGTCGCAACAAACTAAGAAACTTCGCTTATACAGCTCTACTCTTCGCGAACCACCTGTCTACTGCGAATTATTGAGACAAGAATGAAAATAAAGTTTCAAACTAGGTTTAATATCTATGAAACGGACAAAGAATCCCACTGTTTCGAAACCACGAAACAGCGCCCGTCTCTCCCCTTCTCTAACACCCTACGTCAGCTTCCCTCCTGTCGTAACAGCCATCAGTGCGATTACGCACCTGCGTTAACAAACTGACCGGGAAAAGCGCGTGTCAGTTGCAAATCTCAGACAACCGTCTGAAACTGCGACTATAAGGTGTAAATATTCGCTTCTGCTTAAGCGTTCGGCCGATGCAACTACTTGTTGACCGGTGAAAATGCAGACGGATGTCGGCTCTCTCCTAGCATTCTCACACGTTTACGTCGAGAATCTAACTCAGGAGTGTCGTGTCATCTGAAGGTGCAGACCCAAGTCGGCTCGATGTCTGAGATGGACTGCAACTAAATCGCACTTCACGTCTGACTGACATCTATGTAATAAAGTTACGTATCCCAGTATTAGAAAAACACAAGGTAAAGTTTGAGAATACTGAAGAAAATATTTTTCGCAAACAAGTGATGCGAAAAATACAGGAAAAACAAGTAAGGAAAGATAATAAAATAAAAGGATTCGGGTGAGAGAATAGGAAGAAGATGTAGGCAATTTAATGATCAAAACCCACGTGACATTAGGTCATCCTTATCTGTCAGAAATGTGTCACTCAGACAAGTAATCTCTTATCTGTCGCATACCCCGGCCTTACCAGCAATTAGGCAAATACGCTGTCGATTTCCGTGATAACCGGTAGCCGCCAAGATTGGGTACGCAAGAATCACCAACAAGCCTGTCGTTAATATTATCTGTGCCGCTCCTTTCAAAGCATTAGGAAAGGGACGGGTAGCAAACAGACGTGATGACTTATCAGTGACAGGAGTGTTAGAAGGAAAATACAAGATATCTGCTACAGTGGACAGAGAAAGAAAAAGGTGCAACTCGGAAACAATCGCAATAAAATCAGTACAAAAATGAAACTGATTACTGACGTAGTGAAAGAGAGATCGGAAAAAGGTCGCCCCAAATCCATCTTGTGACAGGAACACCAGTATAAACGTTGAATTAGAAACACAAGGACAGAATATAAACTTGGAAAGACCAGCGTATAAGTTGAATTATAAATACTAATATATTCAAGATAAGATTGGAAATATCAGTATAAAGTGTAAGATATAAATACCAGTACATTTGCAATACATTTAGAAACACAGTAGGAAAGGTGAATTATAAATACGTACATTCAAGATACGCTTAGACACGCATTATATAAGGTGAACTACAAATGCCAGTGTATTCGAGATAATTTTAGAATCACAGTACAAATGGAGAATTATAATTACCAGTATACTCGAGATAAGCTTTAACAAATTGTAAAAATGTAAAGATTAGAAACACCAGTGTAAAATGGAATAAGAGGGACTAGCATATTCGAAATAAGTTTAGAAACACAAGTATAAGAGTTGATTAAGAAATACCATTATATCTGCAATAAGCTTAGAAAAACCAGTATAAAAAATAAGTTTAGAAATGCCAGTGTAAAATTTGATTAAGAAAAACCAGTGTAAACGTTGAATAAGAAACACCAGTATAACAGAGATACGCTTTGAAATACCAGTATAAAAGTTGGATTAGAAATACCATTACGTTTCCGACAAGCTCGGAAAAGCCAGTGTAAAAAATATACGCTTAGAATTAAACTATTATACAAGTTCATCTTAGCAACCTCAGTTGGCATGTATGTGTCACAGGTCTATGCTCCTAAGAGATGTGAAGAGAGGTGAATGAATAAATAATCCTTTTGTAGTTGAATCTCGGAACTGAATGTAAAATCGCGTACTGTAAAGGACTTGAAACAAGAGATTAATCAGAAACGTCTCTTAAATAAATATTTATACTACAAAGATAATGACAGACCTCAAGAACACCCACAGAGAAAGACATAACTTTTCTAATCCAGCATATAATTGGAACCCACAGCTCAATTGTCAAAGAGTACTCTCAAATTCAACGACAAACGTTTGACATTCACCTGACTTTGGATCAGCTAGGGGAAGTTAACAATTAACGTCTTGACAACATAACTAGGGGAGATGAGCAGAAAAGACTGTATGTTTGAAGAAGGAATAATTTTTTTTTTTTTTTTTTTTTGTAAGCCAGCAAATGTTTTTCCATTTGACATGGAAATTATAGCGTCTTTTTTTCCTTTTAGTTTTTTTTTTTAAAGGAAGGGAAATTAAAACCTGAATCAAGGGCTCAAATTTTGCCCATTTTTAAATTGTTGAAAAACATTTAAACAAAATGGAGAAGAATATAAAATTAACGGTTGGGGTAATTATAATTACCCTTCGTTCATCCGACGGAAGAGCTTCAAAGTTTAAGACAAGATAAACAGCAAATCAAAGTAATTGATGGAAAAGATTTATAGTGAATAGCAAACAAGGGTTTCAGAACAACACAAACGTTTAGTGTCCATGACAATGATCATTTTCGTCAAACTGTATAGGAAATAATAATTGGCCGAAATTTGAATTCTCCTCGGCACACTCTGAGTTATGGCAAGAAAATCTAAAATTCAATGAGTCAAAAATAGTTTGACAGCCGTATGTGTATTTAGTCACAAATGATATTTTCTACACATTTCTGAGCACTATTCACTGTCAGAAACAATTCCCTCAATAGGATTTGTCTTGTGCGGTAAATTGTTTGTTCGAGTTAGGCCTCCGTTTATTTCAAGCCTTTCTTGTTTATGTTTACTACCTGTCTATTTGCTGACTATGTTTACCTGCGTCTTCCATTCTGTCTGTCCCTGTTAGGTGTCAGTTTTCCGTCATGTCTTCTAACATTCCTAGCAGAGAGTTTTTCTCCCATTTATTTCAACAATAACGCTGATGACTGTTATATTCAGAAATATAACGCTGCAATAGCACTAGAATACAGTTGATGCCTGTTATGTTCAGAGATATAACGCTGCAATAGCACTAGAATACCGTTGATGTCTGTTATGTTCAGAGATATAACGCTGCAATAGCACTAGAATACCGTTGATGTCTGTTATGTTCAGAGATATAACGCTGCAATACCACTAGAATACCGTTGATGTCTGTTATGTTCAGAGATATAACGCAGCAAAAGCACTAGAATAACGTTAATGTCTGTTATGTTCAGAGATAAAACGCTGCAATAGCCCTAGAATACCGTTGATGCCTGTTATGTTCAGAGATATAACGTTACAGTAGCACTAGAATACCGTTGATGTCTGTTATGTTCAGAGATATAACGCTGCAATAGCACTAGAATACCGTTGATGCCTGTTATGTTCAGAGATATAACGCTGCAATAGCACTAGAATACCGTTGATGTCTGTTATGTTCAGAGATATAACGCTGCAATAGCACTAGAATACCGTTGATGCCTGTTATGTTCAGAGATATAACGCTGCAATAGCACTAGAATACCGTTGATGTCTGTTATGTTCAGAGATATAACGCTGCAATAGCACTAGAATACCGTTGATGAAGGTTTCCTGCATGAGGAGCCAGTTGCAGCAGTGGTTTCTGGGTCCATAAGGAGTGACAAGGAAAATGATGTCTGCACGTTTATAGAATTATCATCTTCATCTTTGACATTTCAACTCGCAAAAAAGCAAAGGCTTTCAACAAACTTATGCCAAGTCTTCATGTCACGTGCCATCAACAAACTTATGCCAAGTCTTCATGTAACGTGCCATCAACAAACTTATGTCAAGTCTTCATGTCACTTGCCATCAAGAAACTTATGCCAAGTCTTCATGCCACGTGCCATCAACAAACTTATGTCAAGTCTTCATGTTAAGTGCCATCAACAAACTTATGTCAAGTCTTCATGCCACGTGCCATCAACAAACTTATGTCAAGTCTTCATGTTACGTGCCATCAACAAACTTATGTCTAGTTTTCATGTCCCGTGCCATCAACAAACTTATGCCAAGTCTTCATGCCCCGTGCCATCAACAAACTTATGCCAAGACTTCATGTCACGTGCCATCAACAAACTTATGTCTAGTCTTCATGTCACGTGCCATCAACAAACTTATGTCAAGTCTTCATGTCACGTGCCATCAACAAACTTATGTCAAGTCTTCATGTCACGTGCCATCAACAAACTTATGTCTAGTCTTCATGTCACATGCCATCAACAAACTGATGTCAAGTCTTCATGTCACGTGCCATCAACACACGTATGTCAAGTCTTCATGTCACGTTCCCTCAACAAACTTATGTCAAGTCTTCATGTCACGTGCCATCAACAAACTTATGTCTAGTCTTCATGTCACGTGCCATCAACACACGAATGTCAAGTCTTCATGTCATGTGACATCAACACACGTATGTCAAGTCTTCATGTCACGTGCCATCAACAAACTTATGTCTAGTCTTCATGTCACGTGCCATCAACAAACTTATGTCAAGATTTCATGTCACGTGCCATCAACACACGTATGTCAAGTCTTCATGTCACATGCCATCAACAAACGTATGTCAAGTCTTCATGTCATGTGCCATCAACACACGTATGTCAAGTCTTCATGTCACGTGCCATCAACACACATATGTCAAGTCTTCATGTCACGTGCCATCAACACACGTATGTCAAGTCTTCATGTCACGTGCCATCAACAAACTTATGTCAAGTCTTCATGTCACGTGCCATCAGGTCAAGGTCTGTCTATGTCTTCTTCATCCCCTTTATGTCTGTCTCCAGTTCTCTTCTCCGTGTGTTTTTTGGTTGTCATCTGCCTCTCTTATCTTGGGGATTCCAGACCAGGGATTGTCTTGTAAAGCTATACTTACGTTCTATCACTGTGTCCTATCCATCCTCGGTGTCGTCTTCTCATATCTTATTCCACTAGGGCTTGCCTAGTTCTTGTCATTAGTTCAACATTAGTGATCTTGTCATTAGTTCAACATGAGTGATCTTGTCATTAGTTCAACATGAGTGATCTTGTCATTAGTTCAACTCTAGTGATCATGTCATTAGCTCAACATTAGTGATCTTGTCATTAGTTCAACATTAGTGATCTTGTCATTAGTTCAACATTAGTGATCTTGTCATTAGTTCAACATTAGTGATCTTGTCATTAGTTCAACATTGGTGATCTTGTCATTAGCTTAACATTAGTTATCTTGTTATTAGTTCAACATAAGTGATCTTGTCATTAGTTCAACATGAGTGATCTTGTCATTAGTTCAACATTAGTGATCTTGTCATTAGCTCAACATTAGTGATCTTGTCATTAGTTCAACTTTAGTGATCTTGTCATACCACTTTAGACCTTCTATAAATAAATTAAGGGGCTGCAGTAAAACTGGTAAGGAATATAAGTTTATAAACTAATAAAACGGTATTGAATCAGTTTTACAAATAACAGTTCACATGAGACAAGGGACGTTTCGGGTTTTACCCTTCGTCAGCCACAAACAGGTGACAAAGACAAAAGTTACATATAGGTACTACAAAACTATACGGTGATGAGAAACATACAACAAATGGGCGGATACAAGCAGATGGAAAAAGTAAACAATAACAATACCAGAAAACCGTAAAATCTAAAAGAAATACTGAAACAAGAAAGTAAATAATCCAACGAAACGAAAAAAGAAGAATAAACAAAACTGTGGAACTAGTTAAAGCTAGCTTAGCTCGATGCAAAGAATCCGTGGAAGAAAGCGGTAGTCTCTTGTCACAGAATTCGCAAGGAAGTGACGTGCGATAGCGACAAAACAAGAGATATAAAAAGATACAAAACGAACCAAAGCAAAAACACAAGAAGATAGATCATAAAGACTACGAATAAAGAATGAAAAAGAGAAAAGCTACCAGAATTTATGCAAAATGATGTTGTATATTTAAACCGCCGGGAGCTAGAACGCCCATTTTAAAAATAAGGCGATTCTCCAGCGAAAAGCGAGTCTTGTCATTACCGGCACATGAACGCAGGGCAGTGACATGTATATCGGATTTACCTGAATGGTCAGGTCTATTGAAATGAAGGGCCACCGGTAAATGTTTGTCCTGATAGATGTCATTCAAGTGCTCACGAAACCTGTCTGCCAAACGCCTACCAGTTTCACCAATATAGGTCTTAGTGAAAATAAACATACAGAAATGTGGGCAAATGAATGTACTTTCCAGTGCAACATGTATCTAAAATTTGATATTTTCAATAAATTCTTCATTTTTAGGGGTTAAACCTCCCCTTAATAATAATGACATATTAGCTCGACCATACACTATTACTCGAATACAACTTTACTGGAGAAGCTCATAAAGAAGTATATTGTTCGAAGACATTCTTCAAATTTCAATAGCAAACGGTAAATGTTTGTCCTGATAGATGTCATTCAAGTGCTCACGAAACCTGTCTGCCAAACGCCTACCAGTTTCACCAATATAGGTCATGATGGTGAAACTGGTAGGCGTTTGGCAGACAGGTTTCGTGAGCACTTGAATGACATCTATCAGGACAAACATTTACCGGTGGCCCTTCATTTCAATAGACCTGACCATTCAGGTAATTCCGATATACAGGTCACTGCCCTGCGTTCATGTGCTGGTAATGACAAGACTCGCTTTTCGCTGGAGAATCGCCTTATTTTTAAAATGGGCGTTCTAGCTCCCGGCGGTTTAAATATACAACATCATTTTGCATAAATTCTGGTAGCTTTTCTCTTTTTCATTCTTTATTCGTTGTCTTTATGATCTATCTTCTTGTGTTTTTGCTTTGGTTCGTTTTGTATCTTTTTATATCTCTTGTTTTGTCGCTATCGCACGTCACTTCCTTGCAAATTCTGTGACAAGAGACTACCGCTTTCTTCCACGGATTCTTTGCATCGAGCTAAGCTAACTTTAACTAGTTCCACAGTTTTGTTTATTCTTCTTTTTTTCGTTTCGTTGGATTATTTACTTTCTTGTTTCAGTATTTCTTTTAGATTTTACGGTTTTCTGGTATTGTTATTGTTTACTTTTTCCATCTGCTTGTATCGCCCATTTGTTGTATGTTTCTCATCACCGTATAGTTTTGTAGTACCTATATGTAATTTTTGTCTTTGTCACCTGTTTGTGGCTGACGAAGGGTAAAACCCGAAACGTCCCTTGTCTCATGTGAACTGTTATTTATAAAACTGATTCAATACCGTTTTATTAGTTTATAAACTTATAGACCTTCTATAGTGAATTTTCCATTAGAGCAATTGTTTGCTATTGAAATTTGAAGAATTTCTTCGAATATACTTCTTTATGAGCTTCTCCAGTAAAGTTGTATTCGAGTAATAGTGTATGGTCGAGCTAATATGTCATTATTATTAATAGCGAGTATGAAATAGGGAGAGAGAAAGAGTGGATGTAGCTTTTAATTTGGGTCCCATATTAATGTTTAAGAGCAGAGTGGAAGCTAGGGTTGTGGAGTCGGCTAACAAATGTTCTGACTCCAACTCTTGAAATTTTAAAAGTCCGACTCCTGACTCCGTCTACAGTTTTTTGCTAGGCATATGGCATACAATTCAGAGTCAGGGTTCGAATATTTTTACCGACTCAGACTCTACTAACAATGACCGACTACCACAGCCCTGTTGGCAGCATGGTCTTTACTAACCCGTTTGAGAGGGATCTGTAAGATAATGAAGGTAAACAGAGGTGCGCTTAATGAAAGACATTCACGTCACGTGGTCCAATTAGAGAATGACACAATGTAGTACCTGGTGGTCTCTGAGACAACAAAAGGAAGAGGATTTCTGCACCCTCAGGCATGTCGTACATGGCCACTGATATAAGGTTGTGAACTAGGGCTGGCAACTTCCTTATGTAACATAAATGGTTACAGAAACCACTGCTACAAAAGATTGTGAATGTTTGTTTAATGAGAGCAATGAACAAAGTCAGATACCCATTTACAGCTGGGTTGACTGCTGCTGCTATGGACACCAGAAGAAACGAGAAAAACAGTCCGATTAAAAACAACTCGGCGGAGAACCATGGAGATCGAAATGCAAATTATGAACCAGAGGTCAGCCTCTGCACGATGGATGGCCACCGACCGAGCAAAGTGGAGACAGTTTGTTTCTGCCCGACAAGACACCACTGGCGTGATGGCCACTGACTGCTTCTTCAGTTAGCAGCTAAAGATCCAAGAAGAAGAGGACCGGAGCCTGGCATTACCAGATTTCAAACCCGGTTACTTTGTCTCGGGAAGCAAGTGCTCTGACAATTCTCCCAGTATTAGAAGTGGCTAGAGGTAGTTACATTACCATCAGGACCATACTGACAAAGCATCATCCGAGTAGGTCTTTGTTGGGCCTATTAAGAACACAGACAAACGAAGGTAAAAAAAAAAAACCTGAAATTATCCGATAGACCTCCGTATTAGTTATAATTCAGTGTAATAGTAGAAGTAGCCCCCTTCCGTTACGCCCATGAGGTGATAGACCTCCGCTAATATTGATTTTTTTGTGCCTGATGTTTCTCTCGGCGTGCTCTTTTCGCTTCTGCTTCTTTTCACCTAATCTGAGGTGACGGCTTAGGGAGCATCGCCACTTGGTGCGAGTGGCAGCTTAATCCTCCCAGGCTGCAAATTAATTAGAACTGTTCTTTAAACTGATACGTCAAAATATTGTCCAACTGATGTACAGTTTTCATACAGCCACCTTATTTATTTAGCTGTAATGTTGAATTGTATCCGTGCTTCATTGTGTAACGTTTGTCATTCCAGGGCCAACATGAACGGAAGCGACCCCCAGAGTATCAACGGAAGTAAAAGCGCCATCTATCCAGAGGTCACGTAAGTAAACACTTTAATTGTTTCCTCTCCGCTCGTAAACGCGGCCACATAAAAATACGGCAGACGAAGTAGAAATTTAATATAAATAAATACAGTGCAGGCGAATGTATCAACAAAGTATTCAGCAAGTAGGCAAAGCAGATAAGCCATGAGCTAAAAATATGCTAAGATCCACGGAGCAGCTCCGCATATAAAATAGCCCGCATGTAGATATCAACAAAGGCAAAGAAAGAGATAGGCAATAAAAATACATACATCACTTCACAGAAGCGAATATACAAACTTCAATTCACAGTCCATGCCTATCCATATAATCAGAAACACACTAAAGCTACGAGACGTTTGCGAAAATAGTGCGCGGGAAATAAATTGTGTTAATTTATGCATCTACGAACCATTCTGTCCCAGGTACGCAAATAATCTCCAAAAAGGCATCCGTTTTATTTGTTAGCCTATATACAATTAAAATTCTTTCGTTTTCTTTGCTGTAGATATACTTTGCTCGGATGTCTTCTTGCAATGATCTTGTCCACAAGTTAGGTTATCTTTAAGGGTGCACACCCAGCCAAAAATGGGTTATCTTTTTAAAAAAATAACAGAAAAGTAACTAACCAACTTGTTGACATAAAATTTGGCCACATGTTACAAGAGATATTAAGTTTTATGATGAACAAAGTTTACTTTATAAATTTTAATGTTTTATGTGAAAATAATTAATTAACATGAAGTGATGAAAAAAAAATGAAAGGAAAACCCCCAGTGCACCTGTGAATGAATTTCACTCACATAAAAAGTGCAAAGAATGCCAAACCAGCAGATGATGTGCATAACATCCCTACCTATGGCGTGAACTACCCACAAATGTCTACCCCAATGAGCTTTGTAGATATGGCTCTTGCAATATGACCCTTTTAAATAGCACAAATTTAGAACTTTGTATAGCAATATCTCTGTTTTTATACCATGTAAGAAAAAATTGGAGGTTCTTGTCATAAAGGATAACATGGGCTATAAGTGTGCAAACTTTGAAGGCTATAGCTTTAAAATTGTAGAAAATATCACCGGAACTGTGAATCGCAGGCCCTGTTTTCGTTAAAGTTTAGTTTTTAAAATGTTAAAACACTTATCTGATACGAGCTCAGTATCCCCCAGGAAGATACGGCTGATCCTCTCTTTGTGTCTGCTCTTCATCCAGGACAAGCCTCCTACGTCTCTTGGCTCTTCTTGCTTCAAGAGAAGCAGCTTTAACTTTCCTTTGTGAATGTTTTATGCGAAGACTGTCTTTTTCTACACAGAATGCATGCATAAATTTTCCCGGCTGAATGTCCCATTCCTGAAGGATTGTTTTCAGGCTGTTAGCTCCATCATTAAAGATGCACACAGCAATTGCAACAGCTGTATTTACAGTTGCAAGTCCTTGATTTTTTATTTTAGGGCAATATTTCCATATTAAACTGTTCAATGATTCATTAGAATTTTGAGTGTAACCTTGCAGGCACTTTCTCAGTAATTCTGTCTTGGAGAGGTCTTTGAATATGGGCTTAATAGCCTCCATAACAGCAATTGGAAGGTTTCCCTTGTGCTTAAAGTCATTCACTATGCCATCTCTGACAGCCTGTTTGTAGGGACACCAGTCAATGTTGCAAAAGTTATGAACAGGATTATCATCTGTTGATGTCTTATGGAAATACACCGCCCAAACCTCTTCTCGCATTTTGCAAAGGTTGTATTTGTTAGCTCGTATGGCATTTCCATAGTATACCTGTAGCTTATCAATGACACTATCTGTTAGTCTACCCTTCCCACCTATGGATTTACCATCAGGCAAAGACTTCCCTTTAGAAAGTTTCTTAAGATTTCTCAGCCGAGTACCCATTCTTTTCTGAACATGACCCACACATTCAATTTTTTCTATCGGACAATCCTCTCCATAAGGCTTGGATTCAAACACCTTTTTGAAACTGTTAGTGTCTCCATCCCCAATGAACTTTGCACACCTGAGATTATACTTGTCTGCTGAGCAAGAAAAAATATTACAAGCTGCTGCTGCTTCCATTGACCCTGAGGATCCGTGATGGGTCATCGTACAAACCTCAGCATGACTTTGTTTCCATTGTTGAAATTTGTCTGTGTTATGGTCTTGTTTCTCCCAGTACTGAAAATATTGGCACTTTTTACACTTTGTCTGAGTATCTATTACCTTTCCAGTTTGCAAGCCAATCACAGTTGTGGCACCAACAATAGATGAATGGCCTCTGGTCATCCAGGTACCATCACAAGATACATCAATGTCTCGGAACTTGTTGTCGCCTTCTTCTGCACTCCAATACTCTTGAACAGCAGCATTTTTCATGCTAATAATTTGCACCCTAGTAGCAGCATCCTCCATTTTTTTCCTGTATAATAGCATTGCTGCTGTGTCTAACTGGGGGTGGTAAATCCATTATACCACAGAAAGTGTTTAAGTCGGTGTGACTGCAGCCAATACAGCGCATGGCAAAAGCTGCACGCCGATTGATAAGATTTATCTTTGCATTCCCTACTGAGAGCTGAATACTTGAAGGGAAATGATTTTGTTCATGACAGTTTGCACTGTTACAATGAAATACAAATTCACTCCCAAGTCCTTGCCTTTTGACTTCAACTAATTGAACAGAACTTTGGCAAAAGGTACACAACAATTTTTCAGCAATGTACCGACCAGGAAGACCCATGTCAATAATTCTTGCCCCTCAAGAAAATCAGTATCATTAACATTATAATTACCTTCCTCGTCAGTTTCTGCAGAATCTGTGTCACAGCTTCGCTCAAACATATCCTCATCAGAGTCATGTGTTAGGTTGCTAATGTCCATAATTTTCTGCTCTGATCGTGAAAGGGGCGCGGCATTTCGTTTCATTCCAATATCAAAACATTCAGTCTGCATCGATGGTGTTGAGCTATGAACGCATGGCTCAGTACCGAATGTCGATGCATTCTGTAGGATTGTTTTCCTTTCATTTCGTTCAGCCGTATGTTGATTGCCATGAAATTTACGCTTCTTTGATATACCTTTACCGAACTTTTTGTCTAAAGGCATAATTATCACAAATATATTCATGTATTTCCACAAATTAACTCAAAGGTTCAATCACATTTATGTTTTTATTTTGTTACCGCCATGATGGATGAAAATCGAGTATTCATTGTATTCGTTGTATTGAGTATATTTTTTCTAGGGAGTGTTTATTATTTGATATACGGTACCTTCCAATATGAAGGTTAGCAAAAAATCATATTTTGGGACTAAAAGTCAGCGATTTTTGGAACACACTCATTCTCTTTGAACATTGATAACTCATAAACCTTTACAGATAAACACAAAATTCAAAAAGAATATCGAAGTAAAAGGGCTTATAAATATTTAAAACACAATTATTATATGCAAATCAAAAATAACCTTTTTTGTCTATTTCTGGGTGTATATGCCCAGTTGTTTGTCCTCAAAAGCTTTAGTAGGTAACCTTCAAGTATGTCTGGGAGTCTTGTATTTATTGAAAGTTTAGGCTATCACGAAGGCACCAATAAGGCACCTTAATGATTTTGTGTTGTGACAATGGTAGCAATGTCAGCAGCAATGGGACCATTCGTATCAATAATATAAGTACAATTACTAATCTCGGTAGTGACTTTAGTAGTTGTGGTTCGCTGATTGTAATAGTTGCAGTAGCTATACTACTTGTAGTAGTAATAGCTTCAACAGTTGTGGTACTCACAATATTAGTAGTGATGATGGTTGTACAGGCAGAGGTAGTGGTTGGAGTGATGGACTTCCTGCGAACCCGCTCAGAGTTGACTGAGAACTAACCAGCGAAGATTACAAAAAGTACCTTTTCTTTAAGAAGTTAAAAATCTGGCAGACAGACAGACAGACGTGTGTCCATGTAGGGAAGACAAACACACAGTTAATCATGATCTCCTTGATGTAGTTTCCACGAGAGAAACAAGTTGACAACATGGTCGTCAGCTGCTCATTTGATGGGACTAACTGTATGACGACAAGGGTTGCCAGAGACAGACCGCCTATTTAATACAAAAATTAGATTGTTTATATGAGAGCTTACAATAATAAAGATGATGTTATTCCCATACATTCTCCACCCCCCCCCTCCCCATCCCCCTACTATGGGCAATTCTGCTGCTTCTTTAAGGATTAAAAAAATAAACACAAAATAACTGCTCGCATGTCGTAAGAAGCGTCTAAGGCTACGTCAGGATAGAGCTCCCATCCTCATTATGTCAAACACAATTGCTGTAAAAGGTACAAGTAAAGGCAGTCCCATAACATACTGCCGTAGGGGGATGAAGTGTTAGAGACTTCACCATACTAGGTCCAGCATTGATAGGTGGGGTGACCAGTTCCCTTCCTCGTCGCCTTCTCCTTCCCTAACTCAAAGTTAGGTACCCATTTACAGCTGGGTAGACTGGAGCGCGTCCGTACTATGATTTGAACTCGGCATTTTTGCCGCGAGAGACCAGTGCTCTAGCCACTCTGCCAATCGGACACTCTATTGCTATACAAATCACAAATGTAAGAGCGCACGAAATGCTAAGGCGCAACCTTTCTGAGTGGGTTTCAAAATACGACCTCCATGTTCTTTTTGGAGCAGAAGGAAATATATGCCAATGCATTCTCCACACCTTTTTAAGAAATTTTCTGACCTTGAGTTCATTGAATCGGCAATCAACTCTTTTATTTTTATCAATGAGAAGAAAAACGACACACAATGTAACGTCTAGATATAAATGTGTCTAATTTGTCGAGACATTAAATTGTAATACTGGGTTTATTTCCAGCAGTTGTAATAAGATCGGGAACGGAAGTACTTTCTGAAAATACCTGTTACTGCCGTATCACTTCCTCATAGGTGACAAGCTGTAGTTACCTGTAAACGTCTGCTTGCTGTCAGGGGAAAATAATTGTACAGGAGTACAGTAGTACTAGGGAGCCGCGGTAGCGCAGGGGTTAGTGCCCTGGCTTCCTAGCTTGGTGGTCCATGGTTCGATCCCCAGTTGAGGTGGGATTTTTGTAGACCACAAATGGCTCTGGGATCGACCCAGCCTCATGAATTGGGTACCAGAACAACTCTGGGAAGGTTAAGGCGGCCGGCGTGATGTTGACCACATCACCCCTAGTGTGCAGATGGTCAAGAAAATATGGGCCTAACACCATATTCCCAATATGCCACAATGGGCGTGTAACGGGATCTTTTACCTTTTGTTTTACAGTAGTACTGGCAGAATATTTTGACATAGAAGAGAGAGGCTTCTGTTTATTGTATTTGTATTTGATTATGCTACGCTAATATATTTCTAGATTTGCTGGTTTAACAGTTTTTCTGATATTACAAAACGTTGGTTGATTGATAGACATGTAGAACAACGCATTATAAACATAGATAGAATAACAGAAAGACAGATAGATAAAACGAACGAACGAACGAACTTTATTTTCAAAGGGTTGAGAATTGGGCACGCAGGCCCGTCTGACATTCTGCCAAACCTTTCTCTCACCTTTTAAACTGAATGGATAGATAGATGATAGATAGACTGATAGATAGATAGATAGATAGATAGACAGACAGACAGACAGACAGACAGACAGACAGACAGACAGACAGACAGACAGACAGACAGACAGACAGACAGACAGACAGACAGACAGACAGACAGACAGATAGATAGATAGATAGATAGATAGATAGATAGATAGATAGATAGATAGATAGATAGATAGATAGATAGATAGATAGATAGATAGATAGATAGATAGATAGATAGATAGATAGATAGAACTAACTTTATTTTCAAAGGGGTTAAGAATTGGGCGCCCAGGCTCGTCTAACATTCTGCCCTTCCATTCTCACTTATCTTGCGTACTATACCATTTCATTCCCACATGTTATTTTAAGCATTAAATTAAAGGCATAAAACATTATAAAGGTTATATAACAGCATACAATAACATTACCAAATCATAATCACAATAAAATATTTTTTTGAAGCAAAGAAGAACGTAATGAAAAAAAATTAGAAAAAAATGCAAACAAAACCAAACAAACAAGCAAACAAACAAAAAAAAAATTCAAACCATCTATACGGTAAATCAGACAACCATTCGAGTATGATCACCTTAGAGATAGATAGATAGATAGATAGATAGATAGATAGATAGATAGATAGATAGATAGATAGATAGATAGATAGATAGATAGATAGATAGATAGATAGATAGATAGATAGATAGATAGATAGATAGATAGATAGATAGATAGATAGATAGATAGGAAAAGAGAATGACACCTAGACAGACCGACGGACGGGCAGAATGACAGAGAGACAGAGATACAGACAGACATAACTTCTGAAACGATCTTCCACGACCCCAAGTTAATGTATTTACGAGAGAGCATGTGGCTACATCATTCCCTAGCATTACACAGTGGATGCACATTTAGCTTTAGCAAGTCCTTCTTTTTTAATACACGAATCTGTTAGTTAAGACTGTTTACGTTACAGCAATCAGTATCACACCAATTATTACTCTTTGCTCCGCTGAGCGACTAAAGAACTTCATGCGCATTTCCATCACGGGTTTATTTCAATGGCTGAAGAAAAGAAAAACGAAATAAAAAAATTAAACGCTATATGGTTTGTTAGCGAAAAAGAAGGTGGAAAGCTACCTGAGCTTGATACAAGCAAAACTTACGAAGAGGCAAAAAGTTTTATCAGAACCAAATATTGTAACACATGGGATACAACGCATTCAGGCCGCACACAAAATGATGTACGGTATATTACTAGCTCAGCAGAAGTGAACCAGTGATAATCTTCAAACTCTGCACGGACCAACACAGATTTGGATACCATTTATTCAACAAGCTAAAGATAGGAATTATCTATGAGTATAACTGCTGTACAGATAAAATGACTGCTGCAACATCTGCTTCAAAGATGCCCAACTGTGGTGAAGTGGGATGTTATAAATATTTATAGGGGACTTAGTGTACTGACTGAGATCAGCTGTGAAGGTATCTATATCTATTAAGAGTAGTGTATTATAGATAACCTTACTTGCTGCCACATATGTATACCTCAGTCAGAATTATTCTGGAATAGTGTGATGACTACGTTATATGTCTAGGGTATGTGTATGATGAAGTGTAAGTCATAACAACAACAGACAGATAAACAATTTAATTTATTCCACCACACTTGACAACACTGTGACACTCACATACATAAAACACTCTACGAGGATATCTTAAAGGAGTCACTGATAACTTTTCAAATAACAATATGTATTCAGTGCTGTCATGAATGTATATGTGTCCTGATTCAAATACAAAGGGAACCAGGAATCACAATCAATTTTAATTACAAGTTATATGTACAGAATTTATTAATATGATTCTTGTAGTGACAAATATTATTAATAGTATCCTATGTGTGTCAGTTGTGTAGTAGTAATATGAGGTAATACTGGTTTTGTTTTGTTCAAGCTCTGTTGGTATTTGTCATCATGACTTCAATATTTTGTTTCTATTGGAACTAGTATTGGAGATGTTCTCAGTTCCTGGTATTAAAACAATTAAATTCCCCTCTTAATTTTATTTTACAAGGTCATTTTAAGATGGGGTACATAATGTTGAGCTCCATGGCCACACTCTCTTATCTTTCGTGATGACTGCAGTAAAAGACTCCTCTGCTCGATTACTTTAATGAGTTCTGGAGCCACCCCACTGGTTGCTATATGGACCAAGGAGTATGCTGTCCACCTCTGGCTTCAGCAAAGCTCTGACCAGGTGCTGCTCAATAACTTTAAGACCACGGTCCCTGAAACAAGAAGGTTGTACCTCCTACTTCAAAACCAATTTATACTCGATTTCTACACTGAGCACAATACATCACAAACATTGAGTTCAGAGCGTTAGGCCAACTGTCAGCTTCATCTGAAATACTTTATACCAGTATTTTCCTCCCTAATGGTTACTACGCCTCTGCAATTCCAGCATTATTTCTTTCTAGTTAATAATCTAGGTGTCAGTGTACTGTTTGGCCATTCCATGCAGTTTTACTTTCCTCCGACACCTTCTGTTCAGGCTGGAGCTCTATAGGCTTTACATCATGTTCGCTACTGAACTACACATATATACAGACATAAATTATCAATTTACATTCAATTTTCATTAAAAGATATTGAATATTTCAAGCTTACCACAATTCATAGAAATAATAAGCAGTTTCGTTGACTGGCAATGAATATAGCACAACTCCGATCTGCCGATGTCCCAGGCTTTATTTTATAAAAAATATACACTGGTGCTCAACGCACTGCTTCTTAGTAGGTTTATTACAAGATGTGGCAAGGAACAGACGCTCTGAATTGTGTATATTCGCAGCTCTACCCAATCAAACCATGTCTACACATCTTTTCAAAAAAGTACTCCTTTTCACGTTTCCCCTGACAACACAAGATAGTATTTATAGCCCGACCAATCGGGTTTAGTCTTACATTTGTTGCGCTCCAATCAAATAGGAGTTAACATGGTAGGCTATTTCCGTAACGTAATGTTTTTTCAAACACGTTATAAAAAAATTTTATGAGCAGAAATGATTTCATGCTGTCAGGCACCCCCACTATTTTATTTTGGCCATAACTTGGTAATTCCTAGACTATTTGCGTAACGTTTTACATATTCTGTGTCAGCAAGCCCTAAGGAATCCAAATATCTCAATTTAAGGGAGCTAGGTGGCTGCGTTCAAAATGTGCATTTTCTACCACCTCCTGTTCACTTCAATCCCCATGTGGTGTCTGGGTACTGTCATGTTTTCAAACGTAAACCAGTATATTGTCATAATTCCCAATAAGCGTTTTTCAGGATTTTAAAAACCTAACTCTGGTATGGGTATTGAATTTTATCACTGTCGATTTGAAATAAAGTTAGTGCATGTGGCCTTACACGCGTGATGGCAGCAATTGTATATAGCGCGACGCGTGTTTAGTATTGCATGCTTCCTGCCTTCATTCGCCCCTCTCTCTCTCCTGCTTTATCTGTCTTTTAGTTACGCCGTGTATAAAATGGAATGAATGAAGTATTAAATTTAGGTCATTGATCAGCTTGCGTATCTCAAGGTTTTTCCAAGAAATACAGTACACGTTTCATTGAAGAAAGCGTGCAGCGACACAGTAGGCTTTTACTATCAACGTGAAAGCGTTACAATTTGCCGACGAAGTAGAAAACAAGGGGATTTCGAGTACAGTCATTGTGACAGCACGGTTCTTTACCATTCTTCTTTCCTTTTATTAAATTTATTTGTTAGGCTTTGCATTTACGTTTTAATTTATATATGTGGATTAGAATATTCCACGACACCAACATATGAGCAGCAGGGAATCACATACGGCCGTCACCTGTACCATTCCTAGAAAAACAAAACTTTATGGGCATACAAATATCATCAAGCTGTCCACTGCTTTCTTTGAAAACATTCAAGCAGACGTCTGAGAGTGTACGAAGAAGAAGATGAAGAAGATGTATTCATGAATTAGTTGATGCTGTTTATGAAGGTAAACAAACAGAATTAATATCTTCACGTGGCAGATACTGCCTTATGGGAATGACGTGCTAGAGATTTCACTATATTAGGTCTGGCTTTATGAGGTTCCCTTCCTCGCTGCCTATGCTTTCCCTAAGTTAAGAGCAGAGCCAGACACTATACTACAGCTTGGTAGACTGTAGCGTGGCGCTTGCAGATCGTAGTATAGAACCATATTAAAAACTGACTAATTACATGGAGAATATAGCTGAAAATTTCCGTATTACTCATTCTCTAAGTAAGATCTCCTGTAATGAACAATTCAAAAATTGACAAAATGACATGGAAAGTTTGGCTACAAACATCCAATAAAGTTGACAAGTACTGGAAAGAAATGAAATGACCATAGGACACGCCGTCATCAGGACACACAGCAGAAAGAACAACAATATTATTAATTCCCTCTTTATGTTTTGGCAGGTTACGTACTTGTATAACAAGAAGAGTTTTGACTCAGTAGCCTTTGACAAAAAGAGAAAAATAAAACCTAAAGGATATCAATGAAGACATTATCAGTAATAAGTAGTGATTCACATTGTGTTCCGTGATTTCATTTCTGTGTAGATCTATAATTCATAGCTGTGGAACTTAAATTTACAAAGTATTCTTAAGTAATTTGCAAAAGGAAAAGAAGGTCAGTAAATTCTAGAAGAGTTATTAATTATTTTTCTTTTTCACTATTTAAGATTGCTTTTAGCGCATAGCCTCATAGCTAAGTGTACCAAAGACTGTATGTTCTTTTCTTATTCCTTTTTTTTTTTGTTAATGGGTAGTTCATAGTTATATATTTCGCCTTCATCTACGTAGATTATTAGATCATCATTGCAAAATGTCATGGGCACACTTTCATGCCCCTTATATTTGTGATGAGTTATAACGAAGCAATTGTGACGAATAAGATAAAATTAAAGGATATTAGATGTGGTTATGACTGCACTTTGCATCTTCAGTCCTGCAGAAATCTGAGTCTACATGTTGCGTGTCTGGCATCTAATTAGAAAAAAGCTAGCAGAGCCTACGTCTTTCAAATAAATTCGCAAGATAGGACATCAAACAATTTCTAAGTTACAAGGCAGATCTCGACGCCCACGTTTGTAAAAAAAACGGTAGGGCAGCATTTTATGCACTGTTTAACAATTGCTCACAAGCTGATTTGCATACACATATATCAAGTTCAATTCGCTCAGAAGCGTATCGCATTAGTCACGTTAAAGCACGCACTAGTTGATTCTCATATATATCAAGCTCAACTCAAAAGCGCATTAACAGGAAAATAAACAGCTAGGGGCTGTCACCTCATAGTCAGTTATGACTGAAGGGGCTATTACTATTATTATTTTATGAAACTGCTATTGCGTGAGAATATGAACGCTTTAGCGCAGGTTTTCTACCAGAGTGCAAGCTCAGTAGTGACCTCCCATTCTCCACAAACAGCGCAATAAAAGTCAAATGATTATATGTTGTTTTTAAGCTGTAGAAAATTCAAACTAAATCAAACACTGTATCCAGTGTTAGCTTCTCTTCAAAGAAAACATCGCATTCCAATCTCAAGCAGTTTCTGAAATCTAGATTTTGAGCTTTCATTCAGAGTGCGGAAAAAAAACAACTTAAATCTTAGGAATACACTACTTTTGAATGCTGGTGGAATAAGGCTGGTCCAACGTTACTTTACCGTCATACATTTTTTTCTTCTCAAAACCCTTCCGTCGATTAGAGATCTACCAAAAACTCCACTTTGATCTACCAGAAAACGTGGATCTATCTTAACTGGATCTACTCACGCAGTAAACCAAATTAACACAGGGAAAGAAAGTTTGCAAGTCTGTGACAAAATTAGTTGGTCCTCTTTTTCTTGTCTTCAGTCCACTCTGGCAGTGTTACTTGATCATTCCTTCTAAATGCTCATTCTTCCAGTATCGTTGTTTACACTTTCATCGGTTGAGGTTATCTTGTATAATCTTCTCAACCATCACGGGTTACCTGACCGTTTGACCGGTTCTTTAGCCACGTCCATGCGTTTGTTTGTTTAATCGTCAACACTAGAGGGATTAGTGATACAAATCTCTTTCGTTCTGGCTGAGGAGTGGCGACAGACCCAGAAGTGAGTAGGAGAATGTACATAACGGGAGTTTGATTGGTGAACATGGCCGAACGAAATTTGCCTCAAAACCATGTTGCTCGGGTTTTCCAATATGGATAACAGATGGTATTTGTAGATGATGTGTTAACTTGTAGACATGACCAGATCAAGAGGAGTGGAATACTAAATTTTGATATAACATTTCTGGCAGATGACCTTGTTGTAATAAACAACTATGAGAAAGTAACATCATGAAAGAGATTACCATTGATAGATCGATGATGTAGTGAATTTGGTAAACGTGACAGGCGACAAAGAAGTATATATGCTATATATCTATATATGTATATATATATATATGTATATATATATATATATATATATATATATATATATATATATATACATATATATATATATATATATATATATATATATATATATATATATATATATATATATATACAGTACTTTGCAAAAAAAAATGGCAGTCATATTGCTCAGCTAAATAAGCTGAAATCTAATTAAATATGCATGTTCTGCCCCAAATTTGCACTCCACTTAAGTGAGCAAACACTACCAAAAGTAAAAAAAAAATTAGCGTAGAGTAACGTCCCTTGATATAAGAGCAGACGACAATTTCTAATGCTAGTGGCAGAAAATGGATACAAAGTCAAAGTGTATGTTAATTTCACAGCTTTGGAATGAAGGAAATCAAACATGTTCCAACATTTCTAAAACCTTGAACATTCCTGAGGGACTGTCTACAGAGTTGTGAGTAAATTAAAAGCAGGTAATGGAATCGAGCGAAAAGAAGGTAGTGGGAGGCCAAGAATTTTGGTCACAAAGGACCATCGGTGTCTCGCCCAAATCGTTCGGGCTGGGCCAATGAAGAGTGTAGAAAACATACGGCAGCGCATGATCGAGTTTGGAAGCCCAGAGGTATCTAATGCTATTGTCAACCGGGAGCTACACAGGATGAATTACACAAAAAAGCGGGTAATTTCGTCACCATTGCTCACAGAGACTCACAAACAGATGCGCTTGAACTGGTGCCACGAACACCAAAATTTGTCATGGGACAATGTGATTTTTTCAGATCAATGTTCTCTTTGGTCTTATCCTGCTCAAATAAATATTTGGACGAAAGGCTCTGTAACGCCTGTGTACCAGCGACCGAAACATACCAAAAAATTCCATCTTTGGGGAGGGGTGTCAGCAAGAGGTGCCACACCACTGTGTGTTTTCACAGGAATTCTCACGAAAGAAAGGTACATCGACATACTAGAGGGACACCTTCTGCCATTTATGCAGGTCATGTACCCCGATGGGTGCACATTTCAACATGACAATGACCCAAATCATACAGCTCATACCCCCAAAGCATGGCTGCAAGAGAAGAATGTGATAGTGCTGAAGTGGCCCAGCAACAGTCCCGATCAAAACCCAATTGAAAACGTTTGGGCACTACTCAAGAATCATTTAAAAAAGAGTGGACTCAGAGACGTTGAACAATTGAAGAAGGTAGCTGACAAATACTGGGACAGTCTGACTCTCAATTACCTACAAACATTTGTGGGAAGTATGCCTCGCCGCATCCAGGCTTGCCTTGCTGGAGAAGGCAACATTATATTGTACTGAAACCACTGTTAATAGATAGGGGAGATACCAATCTTCCTCTGGACATACAGTTTTTATTATTATTTCCTTCTATGAGTGTGCTGCGTTGCGAAAATATGACTGCCATTTTTTTTGCAAAGTACTGTATATATATATATATACATATATACATATATACATATATACATATACATATATGTATATATATATATATATATATATATATATATATATATATATATATATATATATATATATATATATATATATATATATACGAGGTGTGGTCAAAATGTATCCGGACTGGATTTATTAAAAATAAATACAAGAGTTAAAGATTTGTAAGTTGATCACCTACGAAGTAGTCCCCTTCCGAAGGCACACACTTAGCCATATATATATATATATATATATATATATATATATATATATATATATATATATATATATATATATATATATATATATATTATATATATATATATATATATATATATATATATATATATATATATATATATATATATATATATATCCTTCTATTGGGCCTTGTTGCCATTTGGCAACATACCGTTTAAAGTCATCTATTTCACTATCCGGCGTTCAAATTAATAATTTTTTTGTTTTATTGTGTTCTAGAAACATTCCCAATTTTAAATTACCGGGTAACTCATTTGTCGGAGAAATACTTTTTTTTCACGCACTCTTTTGTCAAGGCATGGTAGCTGGTTTGCAAGATCGAATTGAGAGGTGAGTTTACTTCACATTATTTTTTAAAATTCCTTATGAAAACGGTGTATAAAAAATATGTTGAGTAACTTAAACCACTTATCTTTGTAACAAATGCTTTAATAGTTATAAATAAATAAAATAAGTTACTCTTATTTTACATTTTAGGTATGTTGCCATTTGGCAACAAAAGTCGATTAAGGAATAAAAACCACTTCATGTTGCCAATTGGCAACAGTTGCTTTTTACCTAATAAATGATATTTAATGTTGTATTTCTCTGTAATCAACAACATTAGTATTTTATTTTCATTATAATTGATTAAACTTCATCATTTAAAAAAAAAGTTGTTATTTGCAATTTTATGTATCCTAAAAAGGTCAATGTAAATAGTAGAATTACCAGTATAAATTACTAATAATATTGTAAATGAATAAAACATATTTACTTCATCTAGACTTGACTTTTAGAACTAAACTACACATGATAACCACTAAAATTGCCAGTAATCACAAAACATAATGTATCATCAGATGAGATTAAACAATTTTGTGATGAAAAACTTTTGAATTACAAAATGTATATGTTGTCATTTTTTTTAAATTTTTTTTTACAGTTAAACGCAATGGATCCTCAAAAGTTTTACAGCCAAAAGACTACAATCTATAGACCAATACCTGAGGCTTCTAACGATAGTGAGCTGTCAGACAGTGAGGCTGAAGACATCCTGGATAACACGTGGCAACCCGGCCCTTCCTCGGACACAACCGATTCAGGTTTGTTGAATTTAATTGATGTTTTTTTTTTTTAATGTGGCCACTTTATTTCAGACTGCAGTTGTAGCCTTGTCCATCAGTGTACAACCTATGTACAGTTTCAGCCTAGTCCATCAGGTACTAAATATCGGCTGACGGAGACTTACTTGTGGAACGCTTTATACCATAATGTGGATTAGAATAATTTTTATCATTATTACTATTATCAGAATAATAACATGTACACCAGTATACCAATAAATGATTGTTTATGTTGCCAGATAATTAATATCTTTGTTTTCTTTTTTTTCAGAATCATCTGCATCAGAGCTGGAGGACACAGATGTAACCTTTGATCGTCGTCGGATGCTATGGAGACACCGTGAAGCCTCAGATGTATCTTCTGAAGCTCCGCCCTTCTCTGGTGATTCGGCACACGTATCAGTTACCTCAGAACCAATAGAATACTTCCGCAGATTCATTGATGATGATACAATGGCACATATGGTCACTGAATCAAACAAGTACAGCATCCAGAAAAACATCATGAAGCCTCTCAGATTGAGCCAGCCAGAACTGGAACAGTTTTTTGGAATTGCGTTTATGATGAGTATTGTTAGAATGCCCAGTTGTAAATTGTACTGGGACTCTACAACGCGCTATGGACTTGTTGCTGATACTATGACGAACAAGAGGTTTAAAGAAATCAAAAGTAACATTCACTGCAATGACAACAACAAGCAGCAAGACAATGAAGGCGACAAATTGTTCAAATTAAGACCTTTAGTTGACGCTCTGAAAGTGAAATTTAATTCAATCAAACCAGCAGAAAGGCTGAGCATTGATGAGCAAGTTATCCCATTCAAAGGTCAATCATCTCTGTGTCAGTACAACCCAAAGAAACCCAAAAAGTGGGGCTATAAAGTCTTCGTTTGTTCAAGCATTTCTGGTTTGATTCATGATTTTGAAATTTACACTGGAAAAATTGACGTGTGTCCTGGCCAACCTGATTTAGGAGCATCAGCTAATATCGTGCTGAGACTTCTTCAACGTATCCCTAAAAATGTGTGGCATAAAGTATATTTTGACAACTGGTTTAATTCGCCAGGATTGCAGGCATACCTCTGGAAACAAGGCATTGCATGTCTTGGCACTGTCCGCGCAAACCGGCTGAAAGGGTGTAATCTGTGTTCCGATAAGGAACTGAAAACGAAAGGAAGAGGGTCATCTGTTGTTTGTACTGCAGCAACAAACGGAGCCACATTGAAAGCTATCAAATGGTATGACAATAAAGCAGTCACACTGCTAAGCACCTATGCAGCAGTTGAACCAGAATGTGTAGTCAGAAGATGGGACAGAAAAGCCAAGAAGGAAATACACATTTCTTGCCCTGCAGCTGTGAAAGAATATAACATGTTCATGGGAGGGGTAGATTTGCTGGACTCCTTGCTGGCACTCTATCGTATACCTATTAGATCCAAGAAATGGTACCACAGAATATTGTTTCATTTCCTGGATGTTTCTGTGGTGCAAGCTTGGCTAACTTATTGTTCAGATGTGTGTAAGGATGGTATGGAAAAAAAAGGACAGACTACCATTAGTTGATTTCAAGTTGCAGATTGCTTTGTGTCTCCTAAAAGCAGGAAAAAGTGAAAATAATAAAAGGGGAAGGCCATCAGGAAGCACTGAGACACAGCTGGTGGCTAAAAAGAAGAGAGGGCAAACAGCAAATGTACCTCCTTTTCATGTCAGAACTGACAATGTTGGCCACAGCCCCAATTCCGTCACCAACAAAGGGAGATGCAAACTTCCTGGATGCAAGGGGTACTCCAGAACTGTCTGTGAGAAGTGTAACCTACACTTGTGCCTCAATAAACATTCAAACTGTTTCAAAGTATTTCATGAAACATGAGTGTGGAGCTGTGATTGAGTCACGAGACAGAAGATTTTTTTTTTCAGTAACTATATGTTTCATTGTATGTGTGGCATTTTCTGTATAAATTACACTTAACTTCATGAAGTTTCACAAATTTTGTTGTCTGCTATTTACTGTTTAAATATTAAATGTAGGTAGGGAGTAAAAAAAAGGTGAAATAGATGTTGTTAGACATAAAAACATAGTTAAAAGATATATGTTGCCAAATGGCAACAATAAATGTTCCCAACCTTAATGGTGATTTGTTGCCAATTGGCAACATACCCATAAAACACTAACTAAACATTTTTTTGCCCAAAATTAACCTTCACACCACTTTTCAGACATGGGACAGCCACAAAAACCACTCCAAGAATTTTTTTTCCAACTATTTCATAAATGGCCCAATAGAGGGATATATATATATATATATATATATATATATATATATATATATATATATATATATATATATATATATATATATATATATATATATATATATATATATATATATATATATATATATATATATATATATATATATATATATATATATATATATATATATATATATATATGGTGTTCCATATGTTATGTATAAATGATGCCCTGAGGTACTCAAACGACTGCTCCGTTTACCGAAGAATGCGTAGAAAACCCAGCTTGTAAGCAAGGAATTGAGAAAGGCGAACGGAGTCTACATCCCATAGAAATAAAATTCCGCAGTCATCAGTCAGTTCAGGCCAATCTCACTACTTAGTATGGAAGGGACGATTTTCGTCTCAGTGATGGCTAAAAGGCTCACCTCATTCCTCCTGGAAAAAGGGTACATTGACACTACCATCCAGAAAGGAGGTATACCATGTACACCAGGGTGTCTAGAGCATTCCACAATGATCTGGGAAGCAATTCTAAAGGCGAAGTCTGACAGAACAAACCTCCATGTAACCTGGTTGGATCTAGCAAATGCCTATGGATCCGATCCAAACCAGGTGTTGTGACGGGCCTTAGAAATGTATCATGTTCCACAAGAAATCGCAGCACTGCTGAGGATGTATTTCGCAGGGTTCTCTGTCACATTTTAAACCAGAAAGTACACAACGAAGTGGATTGACCTTCAAGTTGGAATTACGGTGGTATGTACCATCTCTCCGATACTAGTCGTGTTTGCTATGCAGGTAATCCTCAATACTGCTGAAGGAGTGGCTATAGGTCCAAAACTCAGTGGAATGTGTCGCATGCCACCACCGCTCTAAAGCATTCATGAATGACACAACAATTTTGACATCAGATGAACTCCAGGCCCGGAGAATGTTAGCATGCCTGGATAAACTAGTCAGCTGGTGCAGAATGTGCTTCAAACCTTAGAAGTCGACAAGCCTATCAGCCAAGAAATGGAAGATAGCGGAGGTCACATTCATGGTTTCCCACCAAATAATCCCTACTGTCATTGAGGAACCTGTTAAAAGCCTTGGCAGGGTGTACGATGCTTCATTGAAAGACTCGAAGGCAATGCACCTGACAATAGAAATGGCAGCCAGAGGGTTTCAGATCATAGACCAAAGCAGACTCCTAGGAACGTTCAAACTGTGGAGCCTCCAGTTCATGTAGATACCTAAGTTGCTGTGGCCACTGCTTATATATGAAATAAGCACAAGTACAGTGGAAGCTATAGAGTAGAAGGTCAACATGTTCATGAGGAAATGGCTACCAGGTCTGTCAGACGAATCACTGTACAGCAAAGAGCCAAAACTTGCTCTTTCTTTCAAGTCAGTTGCTGAAGTGGGAAAGGCGAGGCTCACAATGATGCTGCGCGAGTCAGCAGATGACGTGGTTAAGTCCATTCAGCCACCACTGGAAATGGAAAGGAAGTGGAAAGTGGAGGACGCTGTTGATGCTGCCCAAGAGTCGCTAAAGCTAAGGGAGGTAATCAGATACATACAGACGAATAGACGTGGATTTGGCCATGGAGACATCCAAGGCATCAAGCAGCGAGCGCAGAGACATGGTAGTTCAGGAGATACGAGGAGCTGAAAATGATAACAGTTGCAAAGAGCGATGCAACAGGCCCAACAAAGCCACTGGACTACATGGGAAGAAGCCCTGCAAAAGTCCTAGACATGAGATGATATATGGCATATGGCACCTCTTAGGCTCAGCTTCATTATTAGATCAATATATGACCTCCTGCCATCGGCCACAAACCTTATAAGATGGGGAAAGTCGGATCATGAGCAGTGCCCCCTGTGCCAAGAGAGGGAGACACTTGAATACGTACCTTCAGCTTGTAAGGTGCTAAGTGAGCTGGCTGCGTCAATAGACCGGCCAGGATGAAGGCGAATAGCAAAATCAGGCCGAGCACCGAAAATACATACTTTCTGCGAGCAGGAAAGTCAGCACACCCCAAACCGAGTAAATCAGGTAGCAGTTTGCCATCTCTTCTTGACTGGGCAAATTATTGGGGAATTGGCGGTAGACCTACCTGGACGAATGCCATGTCCAGAAAGTATCAGAAAATCTTGAAGACGGCCGGATATAGCGCTGGATTCTTCATCATCGCAGCAGGTTAAATTGATTGAACTGACCGTGCCATTTGATTCAAGATTGGACGAGCAACATTCGTTCAAAGCGGCACAGTTTAATGATCTGTCTGCGAATCTGAGACACGATTGGTTCACTGCAATGGTCATGGTTGATGAGGTGGGCGCAAAAGGGCCCGTGGCTGCGTCAGTGTATGATTTATTGAAATTATTGGGGCTGAGGGGACAGTCGAAAACAGGGGACTGAAGAGACTTAGTGAAACTGCAGAAAAGGCCTCATGCTGGCCGTGGAACAACCGCAATGGGCTATGGAACTCGAGACAGTAAAATCTAGCCCCACATGCGGTATAAGAAACTCCCTGATATTCAAATTTTTTAAAGTCCGCAGTACATTGACTTTTTCGTTGTATTGATGAAAGGACGGCGGCTCTACAGGTAACCAGCGGTGTATTATATGTGGTGTCAGGGGCAGTTATATTTTTGTTGCTAGATCGTAATGGCTTCACGCTCCGTCGGCTTCACGCAGGTGTGTCAGTGGTGTGCTGCGGAACAACCGCAATAATTTGTCTTCACTTTGTTACTTTCACAATTGCCTCTGGCGGGCAGAATTGTGGATTTTAAAGCTGCAACCAAGGTGGAATGGGTTCATCTTCTACACAAGACAACAGGAGGCTGAGACACTTGGGATAATGACCCAAAGGCCCCGACCCCTAACTGTGTAAAGGAGAATAAGGGGCCGAAACATTTGATCGATGGGGGGACCACATCTGATAATGCCTCCTGTTGTATCGCTCTGTATAGAGTTTCTTAACTTATATATATATATATATATATATATATATATATATATATATATATATATATATATATATATATATATATATATATATATATATATATATATATATATATATATATATATATATATGTGGAAAGCCGCGGTGGTGTAATGGTTACCACATTGCGCTGGCGATCAGGTGTTCAAGGTTTAAGCCCGGGCGTGAGCATTTGAAGATGTGTCATCGACCGGGATTTTGACTGAATATCCTGAACGGCTCCTGAAGTACACCCTCTGTTGATGGGAAGGAGCAAAGCTCCTGATCGGGTTGGAAGGAAAGTCCACAGGCTTCCCAGCCTCGCAATGAGATGTCATTGGGCCGAAGGGCTGAAAGCCCAAGTGCCGCTGGTTAAGAAAAAAAAATATATATATATATAATGCAAAATATAAAATGAACGTAGTAGAACTGACCCTAATAAATGTATGGTTAAGAATTATATCCACGAACTGGATTCACAGAAACCGACCGTCAAATGCCGGGCAGCTGTTTAAGATGCATTAGACCTACATGTGAGTAAGGTGTCTAACTGGGTGCATGTCACGCGTAAGGGTAGAGAAAGGTCAACCCAAATCAACTGCTCGAGTTAAAAAAAAAGAATGTAGATTGATTTTCTTGCAGTACTGTAATAGTGATGGTATTTGTTATGAATTAATAATTTATAATGTATTTATGTATATATACATGCTTCCATATACGTCACACCGTTGGTATTTCGTGCAGGGACAAAGTGAAAAATGTCCAGGTGATGTCACTTGATAGCCTTCAAAACATGTATACACTGCTTACACATTAATCCAGCAACCAGGAAGATGAAGCTACCGATTACACTAAGTGGTGACTCTCTCTCTCTCTCTCTCTCTCTCTCTCTCTGTCGCAACCCCTCGGATTTGGGGGGAGGGGGGAGAAGCTCTTAGAACAAGCCGAAAGAACACCAGGACAAAGGCAGTTGAGGACTGTTACCTCAAGGGCTCATTCTCAGATATATATGCACACACACACCTCAAATTAACCCCCTTGAGATTGAGCTAAGTACTCTATATAGGCGATAACCAAGCACACTATTTGTTTGTCATATTTGACAAGTTACCGGTAGCCTCTGTGGTCTTGAGTTCAAGCGACGCTATAGATCTCTAGCGTGCCGTGAGAAGATTGTTTGCTTTGTACAAGCATGCGACGGTACACCGTTTAGTCAAGACTGCTCAACTGGAAGTAGAGGTTCGCATGATCAACGAAGCCCCCGTCATTTTGGTGCGTAGAGCCACAGGACCTTCCTAAAAAAAACTGTACTTATTACAGCTGCACCTTGATTCTCCTTTTTGACGGTGTGGTTTCACATGCTGTTTATAAAGCGTAAACATACCTGACACGCCCAGTTGGAGACCTGTAACGTATCTTGTCATTTGATACAGAAGAATATGTAATCTGATCGCTGGTAATATCTCCTCATTGACAATAAAGAAAATAATACACAAACAGGGTTATGTTGCAGGTACTCGTAGAAAATAAAGAAGTAGACAACAGAAAAACAACAGAAGTGATAGGCTTGCACGAACGTCCGAAAAGCACCACAGTCTCGCTACAGGAGTGAATCGTGACTAACATCACTGCCAATTAGTTTTTGTTAGACATTTTCGCTTGCACGCACATGTTTTTTCACTCAAGAAACATCCAATCAGAAGAAGCGCACATGTTTCTTCGTTCAAGAAACATCCAATCAGAAGAAGTTACCACAAAAATAGTGCTTCATAGATATTGAACACTAAGCACGACCGCTTAACATAAATACGGAATTTATGATCGAGCAACGACCCAGACTAAATGTTATCTGAGGAAAATGTCACATTACAGTAAGCCAACCTCATCTCATCTCATCCTCGTTGCCTCAGCTATCATTGGGTGTAGAGGTTTCCTGTGGAACGCAATGGCTTCAGGGTGGGAACATACAATTAAAAAGTAAGACAAACAGGTGATTGGCTTGTTGTCTCTGAATTTGCCCTTATGATTGCACTTAATCGATATGAAACCTCTGATTCTTTCTGCTTCCTTTCCGGCCTTGAAAATGGGCTTTCATACCTCTTTTATCCAAAGTTTTTATGTTGGACGTATGTTCGAATCTAGGTGTCGAGGATCGCCCATTCCTATTCTACCCGAAGGTATTTGTAGAGGTTACCCTAAATAGAGTTTTAATTTCCTAATTTATCCGTATTTGTAGAGGGCTGCCGGAGAGAGCATCTGAAGACACGCAACCTCTGGCTTGTAGTTTATAACTGGAAGGGCCCGTAGTCGGGAACACCACTCTCAGTCGTTCGAGACAGTGTTCCACTGCGGCTTCATTGCATTACTTCTAAATCGATGTTGTTTTTGTTTTTTAATGAATTTCGCAGTTTTTGCAAGACGCGCCAGCGTTTAACCTAGACCAATGATATTGTCGCATGTTACGCATTGCCTAGTTAAATGTTTGAAGACCGAAAAGTGGGACACCAGTGTTTTGGCCTGAACAAAGAAATGCAGGGGTATTTTCCTGTGTGTATCTAGGGCAGCCAATCAGAGAAGGGGTTTCCCACGGTCAGATAGAACGACTTCGGCGATTGTATAAGGAAGAATAATCGTCCGAAACATGGTTAGAATTAGCGGTCGGGAAGGAGAACGGAATGACAGACAAGGATGAGAATGGTCTCCTTTTGACGGGACTATCTTCAATTATGTATAGGTACAAGGAAATCAGAAGGGAGTAAGTAGTTGTGAAGAATTTTGCAAGACTAAGTGTCCGTGCCTTGAGAAATCCTGTGTTTTTCCTATTCATAATTCAATATAAAATCGTTAACACGACAGATATGGGAAAACAACATATGGATATAAAGGTCAACTCACGGAGAACGGAAATATATAACTCCAAAGGCTTGAACTGGGAAAGGTGAAATGCACGAGACCAAGGTTGGAAACTCATTTAGTACAACCCCCTCGAAGTTACAACTATTTTGGGAAGTTTGCTGGAGTTGCGAGCCTTGTTTCCTGTACGCCCGACAGCTCCCTATATAAGGGCGGTCGTAAATGATTTCAAATTCACTTGTACAGCGAAGCAAGACAGAAGGACAACGGCTGGAGAGAGAGAAACGTGTCACGGCCAATATCTTGTTATTTGCAGCCAGGCAGTTCTGTTACTCCACAAAAGCCAGTCTTTACTGATCTTAATTAGATCCTGCGAGGGTATGTAAAGTTACTATGTAAAATAATACAGTAATTACAACTTTATTTCAGGATTTGTTTAATCTATATGTTATGAAAGTATCATGTATATTAATTGATTACTTGGTATGATTGTTGAAGATTGGAACCCGTAATATAACCACCATGACTGAGTCCGTATCAAGGCTAGCACAATCCTTTTCAGGACTAATAACAATTTTTTCAGGACTACCAACAATCATTATCAGGGCTTATTCATTCTGTCATCAAGTTACTGCACTTTACAGAGCTAACGTGTCAGGCAGGGGGATACTATAACCTCATACCATATATGTGTGTACATATTATTTTGTATTATTTGATTTTATAAAATGTTCCACAGTAGACACCTGTCTTGTCACTGATCCATAATCATGCATTTTCACGCATACATCTGAAAACAAATTCATCTCACCTACAATAGGAATGTGGTAATTTTTATCCACAAATAGCCACATATCCTACAATTATCTGCAGGTTCATATCTGTCAACCAAAAGTCAGAGGTCAATGATCAAGAATTGCTCGATGATCAAGGCGAATCGCCCCGGCAGTGTCTGGATTGGTAGAAGCAAGACCTACTGAAGCTGTACATCTCATATGAACACTGATTAACCTAACAGATGAGTGATATTTGTGACAATCGTGCAACCAAGAAGTGATAACTGTCAAGCAGAGTTTTGTGATGACAATTTGCGTGATAAACTAGTGAAAGTTATAAAGTGAATAAGACAGTGAAGAAGTCTATTACCCAACTAATTGGAAGAGTCTAAAGAAATGACATTTTAGTTTAACTTGTAAAAAACTGTAATTGATTTCGCCAATTTGGTTTTGTATAAATATAACTGTTGTATCACCAGTCACACCCAATCACCACAATTAGATAGATGTAAATAAAGAGGATATAAATTGTATTCACCAGCTTTATTCATTCAATATAGTTGATACTGAGTTTGGTTGAATTTTTATTAATATCACAGGTGGTCACATAGCGGAGGTGGCGCAGTAAGGTCTGACTGTTCTCTGAATATTTTCAGTCCAGATACTTTCACAGCCGTGACTATCGAGTGATACCAGTGTACTTCTCTGTCACTGGGACCTCACACATTCTGGAGAGAATACTATTTCTACTCTAGCATTATCATCTCACACATATAAAACCTTCCGCTACAGTGGGGGCTCGATCGCGGGATATTCTCGTATATCCTGAGCCATCCTCTATCTAATACATCTATCTTTAGTCTATCTTGGGCCACCAAAAAAAAAAAAAAAAATTTTTTTTGTAAATTCTAGAATAAGATTTTTTTTTTCTCAGTAACAGTACCTTAGAGTACTCAGTAAATATTGACTATCACAAGGTTGCACGATTAATTGTGTTGTCCATTTGATAATTATTTTGAGTAAGTTTAGGTAAGTTTTCATACCCTACTTAACTTAATATAATGGCTGACTTAGTGAAGTTCAGAACTGCGATCATTCAAATGGGAAAAGAGCTGGGCTTGACAGGTGATGCTCTCATCCAGTATGTCACAACTGAAGTGGACAAACATATGGATAGAGAGGAAAGGAAGCTGCAAGCAGAAGCTGAGAGAGAAGCCAAAAGACTAGAAGCTGAGAGAGAAGCCAAAAGAATGGAAGCTGAAGAAAAGAGGCTGCTGTTGGAAGTTGAGGCTCAAGCCAAGAAATTGGAGGCTGAAGAAAGGAAGCTACAAGCTGATAGAGACCATGAACTGAAATTAAAAGAGCTTGAAATACAGGCAGCGGCTACAACTAATGGTAGTAGGTCATCTCATTCGGATACCAGCGCCAGCCAAAGCACCCCCAATGGAGCTATGAACTTCCACTTGGACCCATTTGTGGAGAAAGAAGAGGGAATAGAGGATTACCTTGACAGATATGAACGATTGGCCACTACTTATGGCCTAGAAAAAGAAAAGTGGAATTTGAAGTTGTCACAGGGATTGAGAGGTGTATCTTATAACGTCTACTTGAAGATGCAAAAAGAAGATCAGGAAAATTATGAAGCCTTGAAACAAGCATTGTTGGTGCGTTATGAACAAAACGCAGAAGCTTATAGAATGCGATTTAGAACTGCTAAGCTCCAGACAGGAGAAACGTATCAGCAGTTTTCAGCAAGGTTGGAAAGTTACTTGCTGAGGTGGTGTCAGTTAGGAAACTTCAATCAGGATTTTGAAGGGATTAAGGAGATGATGTTGATAGAACAACTCCTGGAGTCCATGTCTCCTGAGACGAAGACATTCCTAGTAGAACATAAAAGAGAGAGATTAGATGAAATAATCATCTATGCAGAAAGTCACAAACTGGCTCATCCCCTGTTTCAGGGAAACAAGAAGAAGCAGGTAGATAGTTTCAAGTCACCCCAAAACCAAAACAAGTTTGAACAAAAGGACAATACAACTAAGAACAAACACAGATATGACTACAAAGACAAGAACCCTCTAGGATCTGACAAGAAACCTTCAAGAAAGGAAGATAAGTGGTGTAAAATTTGCAAAATTAGCAACCACAATACTGCAGAATGCAGACGGAAGAATCCTCCTCATCATGCTGCATGCCTTACAACAGGGAACAACGGAAGGAAGGAACAGGCAGTTAGTCCCAATGACCTCCATCATCCCCCTGTCTGTGAGGAAGTGACCTTGAATGGCACCCAAGTACTGTGCTTATATGATACAGGCTTGGACTTTGACTCGGTAGTGTGCTCTTCTCTGGTGAGTCCTGACCAGATAACCACAGAGACAGTGGAAATCAGAGGACCGATCAAGGGAGCAGGAACCATGACACTACCCATAGCCCGAATCAACATAAGATCTCGCTATGTGGAAGGAGAGATCAAAGCAGCAGTGATGGACGAACCTATTTACCCATTGATTTTGGGATGTAGGTATGTTTTCCTAGGAGAACCCATTAAACCTGTAGTTATGGCAACAGTCCAGACCAGGGCAAGCTCCAGGAAAATGGAGGAAAATCCTATTAATACACATCCAGGAGAGATGAAAAAGGCTCAAGCAGCTGACAGCACCTTGAAGCCTTGCTTTGGCAAACTACCTAAGGCACATAACCCTCCAGAGAAAGGAGACTTCTACATGAAAAATGGTCTACTCTACAGAAAAGCTGGAACAGGACCTCAAGGGCATGGACAGCTTGTAGTGCCAAAATCATACAGGGAGAAGGTTATGGAGCTGGGACATGCTGTACCTTTCAGTGGACATATGGGAATAGGGGCCACTGGACAAAGGATAGCGTGTCACTACTTTTGGCCAGGAATCACAGAGGACATAAAGAGATATGTGAGATCCTGCCCAGAATGCCAAAGAGTAGCTCCTAAACATAGGACTGCACCAGCAACACTAGGAGAAATGCCCATTATGGGAACACCCTTTGAACGTGTTGCAGTGGATATTGTTGGACCCCTCACTAGGACCAAGAAGAGGAATGCTTATATCCTGACCTTGGTTGATACTTGCTCTATGTGGGGAGAAGCAGTAGCCTTGTCATCTATAGATTCTAAGCATGTGGCTGAGGCACTGTTGACAATATTCACCAGGTTAGGTTTCCCAAATCAGATATTGACTGACAATGGTTCTCAGTTTAAGGGAAAGCTAACTCAAGAAGTGTTCAGGATCTTTCAGGCCAGACATTATCATTGCTCTCCATATCATGCCCAAGGAAACGGGCAAGTAGAGCGCTTCAACGGGACGCTTATATCCATACTTAGAAAGCTGGCAAGTGAAAAAACCTGACACTTGGGATGTATATTTACCTGCTGCACTCTTTGCATACAGGGAAGTCCCACATAATTCAACTGGATTGGCTCCAGCTACTTTGTTGTTTGGAAGACCAATCAAAGGTCCAATGGAAGCATTGCTGCGAACATGGACTGATGAGAAGGCTGAGGAAACAGTGACATCCTCATATCAGTATGTCAACGAGTTAACTTCTCGATTAAAAACAGGGTGGAAACTGGCAAATGAGAACTTGAGACAGGCCAGGAGGAAGCATGCTGCTTATTACAACAAAAAAGCAAAGGATAGAGAACTTGCTGTGGGAGAAAAAGTTCTACTTCTGTTGCCCAGCAGCAATAATAAATTGCAAATTGGATGGCAGGGACCCTATGTCATTCTGGAGAAACTTTCCAGAACTAACTACAAGATTGACAAGAAGGGAAAAGAGAAAGTGTACCATGTCAATCTTCTTAAAAAGTATTATGACAGGGAATCATCAGAAGTTGCACATATCATGACCCTAGCCATTGCAACAGAAATGGAAAATGAACCTCTTTCCTCTATGGAATACCCATTGAAGGCTACAGAGAGTTATGATCAAGTGAATATTAGTGATCATTTAACTCCTGAGCAGAGGAGGCAAGTTCAGGAGGTGTTGGAAATCAATGCTGATGTACTCACAGATAAGCCTGGTTGTACAAATCTGTTAGAGTACAACATGACGGTAACCGATCCCACACCAGTATGTATGAAGACTTACCCTATCCCTTATGCAAAAGCACAGGCACTACGGGAAGAGATTGATTATTTATTAAAGGAGAAGATCATCTCAAAGTCGGAATCTCCCTACAACTCCAGTGTAGTGCTATTAAGGAAACCTAGTGGAGAACATAGGTTGTGCATAGATTACAGGAAGTTAAATGCGGTCACAGAATCTCAAGTGGATCCGTTACCTGACACCAACCAATTGTTCTCTACACTGAGTGAAGCTAGGTATTTTTCTAAAGTAGATCTAAGCAAGGGATACTACCAAATACCAGTGAAACCAGAAATAAGGCACATGTTGGCATTCAGTACATCGGAAGGACATTATGAGTTCAATGTACTGCCATTTGGCTTGAAAAATGCACCAAGTGTATTTTCAAGAATGATGAGGAAACTGTTGGAGCCTCTAAAAAATCCACACATCACTAACTTCATGGATGACATACTTGTTGCTACCAATACATTTGAGGAGCATGTAGAATCACTCTCCATGTTGTTTGACAGACTAAGAGAAACTGGACTGACTGCACGTCCATCCAAGTGTTATATTGGGTGTAAGGAATTGGAATTCCTTGGTCACACTATTTCTAGAGGTCACATGTCTCCTGACCCAAAGAATATTGAGAAGTTGAAGAAGGCACCCAGACCAAGAACTAAGAAAGATGTAAGGTCATTTGTGTCCTTATGCGGATTTTACCAAAAGTATATATCCAACTTTAAACTCTCTGTGTGCACCGTTAACAGACTTAACGAAGAAAGGTCAGCCTGATAATATTCAGTGGAATGCTGAGTGTGAGAACGCTTACACGGACTTAAAGAAAAAACTCACCAGCAAACCCATCCTTGCATTACCCGATATCACTCAGGAATTTGTATTGCGAACGGATGCAAGTAATATTGGAATAGGAGCAACGCTGTTGCAAAAATCAAAAGCCCAGCCGGAAGAACTTTTACCAGTCGCCTACGCTAGTAGGAAACTAAATTCGGCCGAACTGAACTATTCTACTATAGAGAAAGAATGTTTGGCGGTAGTCTGGTCCATCGAGAAGTTCTCGACCTATTTGTACGGCAAACATTTCATATTACAGAATGACCATCAACCTCTCACATTTTTGGCGGTGTCGAGAAAATTAAATTCCAGATTGCTCAGATGGAGTCTACTTTTAGCTCCATATTCGTTTACAGTGCATTACATCCCTGGTAAAGAAAATGTTGGAGCAGATTTTCTTAGTCGACACCCAACTGAGATAGAACGAGAGTAAGAAGAACATTAACTACGGCAAAGCTTACAGTTGTTAGCTGTAGAAATCTACAGCTTAAAAGAGAGGGAGGCTCTGTCGCATGTTACGCATTGCCTAGTTAAATGTTTGAAGACCGAAAAGTGGGACACCAGTGTTTTGGCCTGAACAAAGAAATGCAGGGGTATTTTCCTGTGTGTATCTAGGGCAGCCAATCAGAGAAGGGGTTTCCCACGGTCAGATAGAACGACTTCGGCGATTGTATAAGGAAGAATAATCGTCCGAAACATGGTTAGAATTAGCGGTCGGGAAGGAGAACGGAATGACAGACAAGGATGAGAATGGTCTCCTTTTGACGGGAATATCTTCAATTATGTATAGGTACAAGGAAATCAGAAGGGAGTAAGTAGTTGTGAAGAATTTTGCAAGACTAAGTGTCCGTGCCTTGAGAAATCCTGTGTTTTTCCTATTCATAATTCAATATAAAATCGTTAACACGACAGATATGGGAAAACAACATATGGATATAAAGGTCAACTCACGGAGAACGGAAATATATAACTCCAAAGGCTTGAACTGGGAAAGGTGAAATGCACGAGACCAAGGTTGGAAACTCATTTAGTACAACCCCCTCGAAGTTACAACTATTTTGGGAAGTTTGCTGGAGTTGCGAGCCTTGTTTCCTGTACGCCCGACAGCTCCCTATATAAGGGCGGTCGTAAATGATTTCAAATTCACTTGTACAGCGAAGCAAGACAGAAGGACAACGGCTGGAGAGAGAGAAACGTGTCACGGCCAATATCTTGTTATTTGCAGCCAGGCAGTTCTGTTACTCCACAAAAGCCAGTCTTTACTGATCTTAATTAGATCCTGCGAGGGTATGTAAAGTTACTATGTAAAATAATACAGTAATTACAACTTTATTTCAGGATTTGTTTAATCTATATGTTATGAAAGTATCATGTATATTAATTGATTACTTGGTATGATTGTTGAAGATTGGAACCCGTAATATAACCACCATGACTGAGTCCGTATCAAGGCTAGCACAATCCTTTTCAGGACTAATAACAATTTTTTCAGGACTACCAACAATCATTATCAGGGCTTATTCATTCTGTCATCAAGTTACTGCACTTTACAGAGCTAACGTGTCAGGCAGGGGGATACTATAACCTCATACCATATATGTGTGTACATATTATTTTGTATTATTTGATTTTATAAAATGTTCCACAGTAGACACCTGTCTTGTCACTGATCCATAATCATGCATTTTCACGCATACATCTGAAAACAAATTCATCTCACCTACAATAGGAATGTGGTAATTTTTATCCACAAATAGCCACATATCCTACAATTATCTGCAGGTTCATATCTGTCAACCAAAAGTCAGAGGTCAATGATCAAGAATTGCTCGATGATCAAGGCGAATCGCCCCGGCAGTGTCTGGATTGGTAGAAGCAAGACCTACTGAAGCTGTACATCTCATATGAACACTGATTAACCTAACAGATGAGTGATATTTGTGACAATCGTGCAACCAAGAAGTGATAACTGTCAAGCAGAGTTTTGTGATGACAATTTGCGTGATAAACTAGTGAAAGTTATAAAGTGAATAAGACAGTGAAGAAGTCTATTACCCAACTAATTGGAAGAGTCTAAAGAAATGACATTTTAGTTTAACTTGTAAAAACTGTAATTGATTTCGCCAATTTGGTTTTGTATAAATATAACTGTTGTATCACCAGTCACACCCAATCACCACAATTAGATAGATGTAAATAAAGAGGATATAAATTGTATTCACCAGCTTTATTCATTCAATATAGTTGATACTGAGTTTGGTTGAATTTTTATTAATATCACAGGTGGTCACATAGCGGAGGTGGCGCAGTAAGTTCTGACTGTTCTCTGAATATTTTCAGTCCAGATACTTTCACAGCCGTGACTATCGAGTGATACCAGTGTACTTCTCTGTCACTGGGACCTCACACATTCTGGAGAGAATACTATTTCTACTCTAGCATTATCATCTCACACATATAAAACCTTCCGCTACAGATATTAGGGAGCGTGTCTAAATATAGGAAATGAATAATGAAGGACACCCGAGGCTTGTGAGTAGTAAATAAATAAACACACATCTATAAATAACATGGACTCCCACGTCAGAAATAAAGAGAACACTAGACAAGAGTTTAAGTAACAACAGTGACAGGCTCATAGAGGAATGGATCAGGGCCCATCCAAAAACCTCGTCATAGCCTTACCGCGAGAGTAATCGTAAAACAACTACGCACTTCTAATTGAAGTGGCGGTGCGCCATCTTGCTGAAAGAACACGCACGACTGCATGTCCTCAAGCTGACGTGCAGCACACAATTCAAGAATATCTAAGTAATATGTAATCTTCACAGTGTTTTCACAGAAGAACAACTGGTCCAATCACACGGGCATTGGAGAGAGCACATCAAACCTTTATCTTTGGATTGTTCCCTGTCGTGTTCAATAAATTCATACGAATTTCTGATCCCTATATAAGGCAATTGTGCCTTTTAATTTAACCAGACAAAACGTCTTGAGTTGTGTTAGCAACTACCGCAAACCATTTTAAAATAACTCCTATAATAATGAATTTATTAATGCTTATAATGACGTGAATAATTTATAGACACCCTGTATACCATATTGCGTCGCGACGTACGGTTCTTCAGGTGGAAAGGGTAAACTCTCGACGCATTTAGCGCAACGGTGTCGTGATCTTTCACAATTTATTGGGGCATACGAGATTTTACGAGAAGGTCTCTCAGTTATAAAATTACAAGCTCTCTTATCGTCAAATTCCAAAGCTGACAGGGGTTGGGGTACAGGTTTATTCACTTCCTATTGTCTTTGGTGTCGTCATTTCTTTCCTTTTCTCCACGCATGCCACATATACGAATATTTTTGTAAGAGTAATTTTGTCTTCCTATGCACTTTTAGCATCACATTTACTCGCTTTTATTTCGTGATTATATATACCCTTCAAAAGAAGTTAAGGACCTGTAGGTGAAAATGACCCAAAAATAATAAAAAATTATATTTCATAACCAATTAATCTGACATTGATTTTTCTCGAACGACAAACATTCAACACGTGCTGTATGGGCCACCAGCATACCGTGTGGCTAGTGTTCAGCTCAGCAAGCTTACTTACGTAGTCGTTCCCCTTCTACCGTGAGGTGTAGAGGTTTGGAAGAGAGAGTGCCAGACTATCCTATCGGCTGTCTTCCTCCTGGCCTGGTTCCATTCTAGTCCTCGGTCCTTCAAAGATTGTCTAATGTTGTCCTCCCAGCGGACTCTGGGTCGTCCTGGGGGTCTGGTTCCTTGGCTCTTTGTTTCCCATGCTTGTCGTGGTAGCCGATCTTCTCCCATTCTGTAGACATGGCCAAACCATCTTAGTTGGGACTGTTCTACTTGGGTCTGCAGGGGGTGGGATTTAAGGCCTTGACGTATCGTCTGGTTGCGTACCATGTCTCTTCTTGTTACTTCAACCACCTTCCTCAGATACCTCATTTATGAGGTCTGGATCTGGCTTTTGTGGGTTGTAGTCATTGCCCATGACTCGCATCCATATATCAAGACCGGGACATAGGTGGAGCGGTGTAACAACTCGAAGTCGTTCAAACGATAGAGTAGTCGATCTATCTCTCATATAATAAATGTATGTTGCAATCAGATAGTATTGCTATCACCACTGCTGTAAGCGTAAATCTGTTGCAAACTAATGTTGTTATCGAAATCAGGATTGCAATTGGAAAACTATGATTGGAAACCAGGATTGCTATATATAAATATCAAATATCACGCCACACAGGCTAATTATCCGTAGGTGTACTGCTGTGTTGGGACCGTGTCTGGAATGTTTGAAGGGTGTGTAGAAACAGTCACTCACACCACGATAGCTCACGTACGAGTCATGGAGGGTTGAACGACTGGTGACAGTTAATGAACAGTTTATTTACACCACAACACGGTCACAATAACGTAGACGAAATACAGCATGTTACACAGGTTATAATAGCATACAAAAAAGGATCCACATCGTAGTACTAACGTATAATAATTCATCAGGAAGGACGGCTAAGATACTCCTCACCATCAGCGCTATCATATAATAATGGATCCTTTAGCAAACGGTTATCATCACCGTGCTACAATACAAATATGACCTCCTCAACGATACTCTTCACATCAGCGCTCATAGTTATAGGCCTCAAATACATTACTAATATCACTCAAAACACTGGCCTGTACACTCCAAGGCTTTAGGAACATCTCCTTAAATAAAGTACATCTTATCTGCAGATAATCACACATAATCACTAAGAAATCACGCCTGTACCTGAATCATACCCACTGGTACACATCGAAAAACACTCCACATCTTCCCAGTACACTCGCTCGGAAACACACTCTCTCATCAAATTATTCTTTCCCAGAACACCCCAGCCAGTCACACATGCGTGGGGCTAACTCCCCGAGAACTTTCGCTCACAGCTCAAAATAGCTTAGAAAATCCATCTCTCGCGGAAATTCAACTGGAGTGAGAAGCGTTCTGAATCTCGAAGATTCTGATACCATACGCTCGTTAATTTTTAAATAAACGGCTAGACAATTGCTGTTCAAGTGGGATAACCACTATAATCTCTTACTCATCCCGGACTTATAACGATTAATGAACTTGCATAGATTTGGACTCAACAAGCGGCATACAGCCATCTTCGTTTTCTTACCAACCTCTCTCTTGCTGAGGAATCCTCGATTTATGGCCTTAAAAAGTCTCCCAGCTGCTGCTTTTCGAGTGGCCAACTCTTCGTTGATGCCTCCCTTTCGGTCAATAATAGCTCCGAGGTATTTAAAGTGGTCTACTTACTCCAGGACCTGTTCTCCCAGCTTAGTCTGATGTCTTCTTTCTTCTCGTGATATCACCATGGATTTTGTTTTAGAGCTGCTTATGACCATCCCTCTCTTCTCCAGCTCTTCCTTCCAGACTTGCAGGTTGAATTGGAGATGTGCCTCTGATTTAGCAATCAGGGCAACATCATCAGCAAATGCCAGCTCCGAAATACAGACCTGTCTCATCTTCCAGTACCCCACTGAATACTTTCTTGTTCTCTCCTTACATGCCTTGATGACATCGTCCATGAGGAGTATGAAAAGGTAAGGTGACAGGATATCACCTTGTCTTACACCAGTGGTGGTCCTGAACTCTTCTGACTTATTCTTTGCTGTCCTCACATAATTTCTGCAAGACTTGTAGAAGCTCTGTATAGCATGAATCAGAGGTGGTTGAATGTTCTTCCTTTCCAAACAATCCCAAAGTTTTCTCCAGGGGACCCTGTCAAACACCTTTTCCAGATCTATCCGTCAGTTCTTCCATCTTTATGTCATCTTCATCATCATTGGTTTTCTCTTCTGTGCTAGTGGTTATCATTTCTGATGCTTCACCAACCAGGAGTTCTGAGAAATATTCTTTCCATCTTTCCATTACTTCCTTCGGGGCAGTAAGCAATTTGCCTTGCTTGTCCTTTATAAATTTGAGAGGGCATTGTTTTTCCTTTCTCATGTTCTTTAGGGTCAGCTCAGCAAGCACGATGAAAAAATGCTGCTGAGACGCCAAAATGCGTGATGCATGTGGGAGACCATAGTGTTGGTCTTGAGCTATACTCACAAAATTGTCTTTATAAGCACCACAAGTGCTGCATAACCATTGCACAACAATATGCCTCAACGGCGAAAGCTGAGTGTTGTGGATAAAGGAAGAGCCATTGCGTGGTTGCAGGAAGGTCTTACAATCCGAAATGTCGCTCAGAGGCTTGCAGTATCTCATTCAGTTATTATCAGACTGCAGCAGCGCTTTGCCAGACTGGAATCGTCGAGGAACGGCAACGCACATGTCGTCCTAGAGTCACTTTGCACCCTTAATAAACATGGTCCTTAACTTCTTTTGAAAGGTATATATATATATATATATATATATATATTTATATATATATATTATATATATATATATATATATATATATATATATATATATATATAATAATATATATATATATATATATATATATATATATATATATATATATATATATATATATATATATATATATATATATATATATATATATATCTGGTTAGAATTGATTTCATTGCACCCCGGGCAAACCTATAGATGCTCAATCTCCCTCAGAAAATATCGAAGAGTATGAAAGCTAACTATTGTCCCGTGTTTCCTGTGTACCGTTAACTTATAAAACTGATTTCATACCATTTTATTTTTTTACTTTATATATATTTGTTTCCGTACCAGTTTTACAGCAGCATCCTCATTTATTGTTATATAACTACTGCAGCTAGCTGGTTGTATACACGACGGATGCATCCTCTTATACGTTCATCTCTGCTAACCTTACGTGTGTTGCCAAATTCCAGCAACATTAGACTGGTTGATTCTTAAATTTCAGTGTCGTTCTCTAACAGGTGATCATTAAATGTCTTTAGTATTTCTCCCTCATCCATATGTAATGTCCCCACTGTGGGTGCTGTGGGTGCTCTCGAAGCTAGTCTGCTAGCTTTCTCATTGTCACATATCCCCGTATGACCAGGACAGTAGATCCACGACAGCTTCTGAAGATTCGGGGCTTCTATGGATGTTTTCCGTTCATGCCATCCATTTTGCACCTTCCATAGTTTGGGCCGAGCATCTGCCACAATAACTGCCCTTATTCAGGGAGTTTTATACAGCACCTCAGGGTTACAGTAGCTCCATCTATCTCCATTCTCATGTTGGAGGTTTTTGAAATATAAGCTCCGCTTTCCTCAACGACGATCCTGACCTTTACTTTAGCTGAGAAGCCCCACCCTGGTTTCTCAGTACGGAGTAAGACCAATTATTGGACCCAATCGCATCATCTTCCCCGGCATGATCACTTATCAATGGATTAATTTGCAACTCTGCTTTCCCATTGCCCCACGCTCTGTACTCCATGCCAAGGCTGGTGATGATTTGTTTCACAGCCACATTATTATTGAATAATACCATCTGGAAGAACACTTTCAATAATACTATAATCCTAGTTTTCTATGTGGCTCTCAGACTTTAATTTTTGTCTTCAGGTCTCATCTTCGAGTTATTTTCGATCTGCCTCTACAGTTCTCGCCTCACCTTTGCGACTGTTCCCCCTTGGATATATTTTCAACTGTTGTCATCTGCCTAAATGTAGTTTCTGCTGTGCCATCCATGACATCCCCATCTTTATTCTTGCACCCATCATGTCAGCTATGTTTCTATGCAGGGGGTGTATTCTGTGTGTGGTTACCCGCATATAAGTTTTTGCTTAGGTCATCGCATATCTGGATCTAACCGACAACAAATCAAGCACGTATCTCATCGTCACAATAGGGGTATCTAGTAACAGCCCAAGATTATACGCATTTCCTCAATTTTAACGCGTTCTAGCAGTTCTTATTGTGATATTGACACCTACGGTATTCCCAGCCCACGCTCGATTACTGACATCACCAGCTGATGATAAAGGAAATACAATAGTTCATTGTTTCAGGTGCAGAGCTGCCATTGTTTTTAGGACTGCCATACCTCGCATGCACGTCTGTATTATTAGCTCAACATGTGTATGTATATATATATATATATGTGTGTGTGTCATTTTCACTTCCGTTTCCAGCTCTCTTCTCCGTGTGCTTCGTGGTCTACCTCTGCCTCTCTTGCCCTGCGGGTTCTGTAGCGAGAGGAAAGATATAATGATAGTGAGTGAGATAATCCTTGACAAATAGATGTTTCAGATGATACCAGGATAGTGCCAGATAAGAGACTGGTCTTATAAGAAATACCCCATTCTCTGAAAAGAGTAATGGTGTTTCCACATCAAAGGTATAGTCAAGTTGTATAGGTTCCTAGATGAGATGGTAATGTACTACCTAGATTCCTATGGGCTCCTCTCCAGACCAACCTTAGACAATAACTCTGCTAGGGTTAATTAACTACACAACAAGAACTTTAAACCAAATTTAAATAATTTACTGAAGACTCTGGATACAATGTATTTATATACAAGATCGTTTCTTCTTTATTCTTTGTTAATTTTCAAATAAAATTCAATTTTTTGCAAAATAAATTATAGGTCACTTTCATATTCACTGTTTTCTTGCTTACAGATGGAATCTGTCTATTTTTGTGCTTTCTTGTAAAGATGAATATAAATGTTACTTTATGACTCATATGACTGTCAAATGTCTTCTATATACACCACAGTGTTTTCATCATCACATAGTTTATTCGTAGGTGGGTTTATGTATATGGTATTTAAAAGTTGAAGTAGCCCAACACTGAGCTACTTATCTGAAACAAAGTCCTTCCTAGGCCTCGTACAGCAGTATAATTGGATAGAACCCCACCACTGCGGGTCCTCCACTCGTCAAGATGACACAGTTAATACTGGCAAAAGCTCTTACAAACTTGAACATATATTTGCTACGTTGGTCACTATAGGTTTTGTATGACACTCAGGGCAGAATATAACCTGAAACAATAAATACAATGTACGTAGTATCGCTCCATGTCACCTTAGCCAGCCAGGAGGTATAATGAGACAGTTCAGACAAGCTGTGGTGAATCGCAAGAGACATAGTAAGTCATGAATAACACAATTCGTTCCAGTTCTAGCACAATAGTTAAGTAATTCCCTTGTTACAGTTTTGTCCATGATTTGTTTCTATAAATTCATGTAGGCCTTATGGTAATCATTGTGCAATATATCAAATAATACAGAAAATCAATCTGTCATAGCCATTCCTTTGTCCAGTTTGGATAGTCCTTTCCAGCAAGCATAAATATCTTTAACACGCTTTCCAGTACCAACTACCTCAATGCATTCGTTCTACTTATTTATTACACAATTAAACTAAACCTACACACTTCGGGTTTTCCTCCAGAAATAGCACAATGATTCTGCGCATACCAATATTCTCTAAGCACACATTGATAATACATTTACATATATATATATTTAATTGACATCTCGCTTACCCTCAATCACAGACAGGCTTTCAATGGTTACACAATCTGCTCACACTTCTGCAGATGGCAACGGAGGTGATACAAATGTTGTGCTCTATGTCTGTAGTTTGAATTAGGCAGCGAGTGTGTTGCATTCGTTCTCTCCCCTTATATAGTGGACCTGCGGATGTACGAGATAACAACAGGCCGAAATTACGTTTGGATGCATCCAGAATCGTGTAGGCAAGGCAAGGTGTGCTTACATAGTAAATCTAAAATAGTTCTGCAATTCGTATTTCTGCACCGATTTCCTCCATCTTGGCTTATTTTGCTCATATGCATGAGCTCTATCACTATGCCTATCCACATTATCCTATAGTTTATCAGACTATTCACTGGAGCAGCCGAAACAGGGAAAAACACAACATGGTTCATGCTCCGCTGTCTTCTATTCATAATAACTTCGGCTCTACAATACATCAAGTGAATCTATTGCTACCTGCCTAAAGCTAATGATCCCTATTATCGAATTGGGTCCTTCTTTATCCAGGTACTCCATGATCCAGGTACACACTACCTTCCGAAATATCATTAACATCTACATTTTGTTTCCTCTATGTCTAGCGTATCTTCTGACACTACTTGTACCAAGCTGGCGTTTCATTGGTCAGTTATATCCACGGGGTTTGCGCCATTATAAATTTTGAATGATGCCGAGATATGATTCAGACTTCACTACAGGTTCCAGAACAAGGATTGCCTTGTAATGCTATCAACACGTTGCCTTAGTGTGTGTCCTATCCATCGCCATCATTTTCTTCTCATCTCTTATTCCACTGGCACTTGACTGGTTCTTGTCATCAGTTCCACATTGGTAACCTTGTTATACCATTTTAATCCTTCTGTTCTACGCAAGCACCCATTTAAGGAAGTTTGTAGCTTTTTGGTTGCTGTCTTTGTTAACAACAGGTAAGATTGAGGGAGAAGGAGATAGGGCAAGACAAAGAGAGCTAATACTGGACAGTTGGACATCGTGGCATGGAAAGAAGTCAACAACAGAATTGATAAATTGTACTGGAAACAGGAAGTAGTGGAGAGACATGATCTCCTACGCCACTAGGCAAGGTACATGAAGAAGAAGAAGAAATGTGAATTATGATATACATGTTTTATAAATGTATGCTGTTATATTACCTCTATAATATTGCATGCCTAAATACCTAAAGTACATATGGGAATGAAAAGATTAGGTATGCAAGATGAGAGAGAGATAGAAAGGGGAGAATGTTAGACGGGCCAGCGTTCATAATTTTTAATTCTTTGAAAAGAAAGTTCGTTCTTTCACCTTTCATCTCCCCAAGGTGCATGGGTGTAACAGCTAAATCTTGAGCTCATGATGTTAGTTAATGTTCTTGGCACAGTTAATAGTGCATGTACTGATTAATATAGCGAATGACGTGTGACTGTTCTTTTTCCTCAAGATATTATTGTTGCATGTAAAAACCACCCTGATTGGTGCACGAGTATTGGAACGTATCCAATTGGAGACGAAGCTCGAGAGACGATCAGACGACAATTTATTACACGTATTCATTTCCAACATAGGCATAATCGTAATCAACTGGCATCTCAATAAATCGCTGGTTTGCATAGTATACAGAATTCCATTACGTAGACATCAAAACGTCTTTGACCGATACAACTATCAACTAGTCATCATGCGATCTAGCTGGAGCACTGCAGCAAAGAACGAAATATATGGCCATCTAGGATTTCTCACGATAAAAGTATTAACTGGACTTGAATTTACATTAATAGCCCACCATGGCTAATCCATTAACATAATGGCGAAGTCGCTCATAATACAAGCAACTAGAAACATGTGCTTGCTTACTATACTATCCCAGAAACGGAAGCGATATTAAAATATGTCCTCTCGGGACTATGTCTACTCGAGAAAAGGCCAATAACGTTAATCGTTTAGTAACAAGTGCGGATGAATGCTAACGTCACATAGAAACCCTGCACCATTCAATAGTAGTGCGTTATCGCCTCAAATAAAATCATTAATACAATGTAAATGCGCTCAGCTATATCTCTTAAAGTATTGGCAAATATATCTTAACCCATTAATAAACAATACCTTAACAATAGGCCTTCAAAAAATGTATGCTAAGTCTTACTGTACCTCGCCATCAGCTCAAGGTCGTTCCATGTCTGTCACCAATTCTCTTCTCCGTGTGTTTTGTGGCTTTCCTCTACCTCTCTTTTCCTGGGGATTTCAGAACAAGGACTATCTGCTAATTCTATCAACAGGTTTTTCTCAATGTGTGTTCTATCCATCTGCCGCGTTTCTTCTCATCTCTTGTTCCACTGGCGCTTGTCTAATTCTTGTCAGCCGAGTTTAATGTTTCCTTTTTAAGTTATTCATTTGAAACGATTTGAATAGACTGCGAAAACCAAACAACAAGCAAAGTTAAATGAAAAGATAATTAACGACGACAATCACTGAGTATAAACAAAGAAAATGGCAGGCACATGAGTCACGTGTTGCAGTCTTGTCATAAGATCGGTGCTAATGTTTTGACCTGCCGTCACATTTACCTTCGTGCCGCAGCCGGTAGAAGTCGTTTGTTTTTCTATGTTTTTTTTTTTTTTCTGCATGCGTCGGGTTTGAGACGATGCGCCAGACATGATGGCCGTCGAAAGCACGTCATCTCATTAACAAGGGACTTTGGTTCTAAACTTTGGTATGTTAAACCAGTTTGATTCTAAAATTTATTTGTTAGACCAGCTTTGGCGATAGACGAATACATGTTAAACTGGTTTAAGTTTTACACTTTGACATGTTAATCTAGTTCGCTTGTAAACTTTGGCATGTTATACCAGTGTTAGTCTAAACTTTGGCAAGCGAAACAGTTTAATTGTAACCTTTAGCATGAGAAGCCAGGTTGATTCTAGAATTTTACTTTTTTTTGAACCAGTTTGGTTCTAAACATTGTTTTGTTAAGCCAGGTTGATTCTAACCTGTAACACTCTTGACCTTTTTGGTTCTGAACTTTGGCATCTTAGAGAAGTTTGATTCTAAACATTAGCAGGTTAAACGTTTTTTTTAAAACCAGATACATACTTTCAGTAATACACCGAAAAGTGATTGTATTGACACAATTTAAAAAAAATACATAAGAAGAAGTATTACGAGGCGTTGTATGAAACAACAACAACGTCAATCACATAATTATGAACAATAATACATAAAAGAGCAAGCTATTCAGGATCTCTAAAAAAACAAATAAAATTACCAACCATTTTGATGAGAGCGTCTTATTTAGGGCTTTAAAAGAAAATAACAGAAGAAAAAAGCTAATAAAGGTAAGAAAGAAAGAAAGCACAAGATAACGCATTTTATAAACTTAGTATTTACCAATTGCATATGTGTTTTATTCTGTAATTATCATAAGCAGGTGCACATGAATTATATAATATTATTTCGCAGCGCTAAAATCAGAATCTTCGATTTCAATGTCTAGTCACTTCTATTGTGTCTCTTAAATTTGGAGATCAACAAACCCGACAAATAAGAAGCTACAGTCTATCAAAAATGGGTCATTGATATGAAAAAACAGTAAATTAATATGAGACAAACATAAAGGTTTGTTATCAGGCACTCGTAGGAAATAAAGAAGTAAGAACACTAGACAACAGAAAAACAACAGACATGAGGGGTGTTACGTGCACTCTTTGATATCCTGCAATATAATACATTTGTATGCTTGTTATGTTCGCAAATATTTTGTAAACAAAATAGATACTTTTTAGTGCTTAAGGAAAAGTCATTATTGAGTTACTTCCCTTGAAAGGAGTTTCGCCACTTTCGATCGAACTCCGCGGATGAATCCAGTTTTACTGCGATTTATTCTTTGTTTGGGTAGAAATAGATTGTTCTTGCTTCAGTATATCTATGGCCTGAATTTATGTGTAGTGTTTGTCTAGGTAGGACGAGTCTGTCTTATATCTGTATATCTTTACATATCTAAGTCGAACTATATGTTCTTTGTCGCTAGAAAGGTCAAAGGCTGTTCAGCGGATGTGTGGCGAGAGGGGTGTGATTTGGCTTCGCCCTGATGATGGGGGGGCTGTCGTGTTTTCTGTATCGGCTTGTCGCCGGAAAAAGTGATCGATATATGTGTAGGGGAAAGTGATAGTCGTCTAGACCTATCGTGTATGCTTTACCACAGTGTTTATTCTTATTGCACAGGAATGGCAGAATCATATTTCTGATACCAAGGTAACAAAAGCACTTCTTATGAACTCTCTTACGAAGCCATCGTTTTCGATAAGCAGACGCACGATTTGTACGTCTGAGGGAATATTTAACTAGATGAAGATGTCATTCATTTCTAGCAGCACCATATTGTATGTTGAAGTCCATTGCATCATGATAGAATCTACAGAGCAATGAGAACATTTAATGTAGGATTAACTGTGATACAGATTCCAGTTTGTCTCCTAAAGTGAGTGACAGCTCACGACAGCAGCCATCTTGTATCCAAATATTTTGTGACTTTCAAGAAGAGAAAAGGGATGCCCCGTACTATCGCTTGATGAGCCCAGAGATCACTGCTACAGATGAGAACCCATTACTAGCGGTTCAATATGATTACATGAAAAATATGTGCTGAACATTATTTAAAGGAATCTTCGCTAGATGAGGTTAGGTCTAGAAGCCATCTTGAATATTGTTTATAGACTGACGTGCTTTGTCAGTAAACTCAGATGATATATATATGGGCAATACTGAGTGCTTGTCTACTGACATTCCATTGTGCTATTATGCAACGAGTGCCCATGTATCATTGCAAGACCATTTATCAATTGTACCATGATGTATTATGCCAACCTGTGATTTGTCACTGTATCCGTGCTGTCGAATTGTAGTGAAATTGACAGAGATACAACGGTAAAATACCTCCAAAGATAACATGTAAGGATAAAAACATAATGCGTAGGCTGCTGATAGTACATGATCGCCCAGACCGCGGGTCATCACCCTCCATAAAAATTGACTTGCTAGACAGGAGGGGAACGGCGGATAAAAAGGAAAAAATATGACTGGAAAGATTGCGTGAGACTAGAAAGGCTAAGGAGACGCAATTGGGGGGGAAACGGAGAAAAGTCACGTTTCCCAAGTTGACATAAAGTAAGGAACTCGACAGAAGGGACCTTGGATATGTTACGCCACAGTCATTTATTGGTCGCTTTTGCGATACCAAGCCTTTGATTTGAATTCAGCGGCAGAACGCAGATGGTTGGAATATTACAAAAATTAAAAAGTAACTTTGTCGTAATATTAATGTTAGGAATATAAAAATTAGCTGGCCGGATGGCCCATTCTGAGCAGTGAACTAATATGTTCTTAATTTTACAGACGGATAGATAATATTGAAGATAATGACAAAAGACAGTGTTGTTCACATCAGCGACAGACTGTATTGAAT